>LR812527.1:51621352-51881221 GCA_903798195.1 Danio kyathit | reverse complement strand
CAAAGACAGTCTTGACACAAACTCATAACTATATCCATAGATGAAAGTAATCCTATTGTCAAAGGAAAAACCTGGAATATATTGCATTATAAAAGCCCTTGATGTGCTTTTCTGCCAGGGCTCTTTCCCTAAAACGATTTTCTAAGGCAATGAACTGCACAAATAGCATGTAATATCTCACAAATTGAATAGCAATTTAGTAAAAAGCTTTATTTCCTTGAGGAAATTCATTGGTCTGGTTAAATTTAGATTAATTAGAGCCATAATTAGATTAATTATGGACTATGCCTGGTGGGGGAAAAAATACATACTTGATAAACCTCTGTTGGAGGCTTTGTGTGTCCGGTATTACATTGTACACTTAAGTCAAAGCTGAACTGGTAACTGAAAGGTTGTAGATTCAACCTGAAAGAGGTGATCAATAAAATATCTCCACTATGCCCTTGAGAAAGACCACTTACCCAAGGCTGTGGTCTATGTACTGAAAGAGGCTTTGGATGAAAGTGCCAGCTAGATGACAAAGTAGTAAACAACAGTAACTGAATTCAGAAAGAGTAGAACTGACACCATATGCCATATAACTTTGATTTGTATAGATGAAGTTAATGTTTACAACAGGCATCCACAGCGGCCACTTTGGTATGTAAAAAAAAAAACCTGTTGTAGATTAGTGCTTCCTTCAAATGCAGCTGAAAATGAACAAATGTGGTGTCTAAGAGGCTGAAACACCATTTCCAAAAGATTACTGGGGGTTTTAGATTTGTCAGATTAACATCACAATCGATGGATCAGGGCGAGGGTGGAACATTTTCACAATACCAACCAGACTGCAAATGACATTTTCAGTGATACTGTGTGACATCACAATAATTTTGACTATGCAGAGCCTCTCGCTTTTTCCATCAATGCGTCTTTATTCATAGTGAGAAACCACACAAGAGAAAGGCTCAACCACAAATAACATGGAAGATCCTTTCATCACAGCACATTCTTCAAAATGTTCTGGCACAAACTACAAACAGACAAGGACAAACAACATGAAACAGAAATCAATAACTAGAATTATCCTGAGAAACGAAAAGACAAAGAAACGGAGGCAGGCAGACTGAAGTACAGGAAGCCCTTACGTGTTTGATGGCACAATACTGCTTACTGTATGTATACTGAATTAGTGCTTAAGTAGATTTCCATGTATGCTATAAAGTGGTGTAGTAAAATTGGTGTAGTATGTAGTTGTAGTAGTGCTTTAGGCCTTGCTAAGCAATTATAGAAAGATGGATAGTTTGAATTCTGATTGGATGAGCCATTATCTGGGACCACATTTTCTATATTAATGTGCCGAGCTGCCAAAGTATGACTTCAGAAGAACTACTAGACTACCTTTGTTATGCTTTGAGTTACTTTCATACATGGTAATTGCATGGAAACCTTTACAGAAACACATTAATATAGAAACCTAAGGTTGTGTTCACACCAGATGCGGCAAGAGCGGATAAATTGCACTATTTGTGCGTTAAATAGACGCGTGAACAGTTTACTGGCTTCATTTCGCATGTCAAATCAGTTTCATTCGCGTTCATTCGACGCGGATTTGCGTGATGGGCAGGGCTTTGTCGGCCCGGTGACTCTAGTTTCATTTGCTAAATGGCTAACATGGATTTATTGAGATAGTAGCTGTGTTTATGTGCTTTATGAAGGCTGAAAAAACAGCATCAATTTGTTTGGAGCCTTTCTGAGTCCACTAGATCTCACTGAAGGAGGAGGTGCACCCAGCTCTTGTGAGCTTCATAAACTCCTCCAGAAACTTAACCTCGATGATGGAAGCTTTTCAGCGGTGCTTCTGACTGAGCCGAGCCCAGTTGATGAACTGTTGTCGGTGTCGGCAGGAGGATTTTCCCCCGGGACACCAACAACAGGTGCTACGCCAAAATCACGCTCACAGAAGAGCAAGCTCCTGATTGGTTAACGCCAATTGGTTAACGATTCAGTCGCATGAATAGAGTCATTTGCGCCGCCTCATTCACGCGAATCGCGCTGCAGGATGTCTTTTTGAGTCTTTGCATTAACTTTACATGTAAATCACTCACGCTGGACGCTTCTTCTGTGTCTGGGGTGAACGCAGCATAAGGCCCACTGAAATAACTGAAATGTAACAAAAAAAAAAATAAATAAATAAAAAATCGAATCAAACCAGTTTGTATTTAATGACCTCTTTAGGCAGTAAAACAACATTTATAATTTTCTACAAAACGATGATAATGGCACAGATTATCAATTAAACACATATGGAACTATGGTACTATATGACTTTACGTGCTCGAAAAAACGTATCTTATTGGGCTTTATTTGTAAAATCAGATCAGAAAAAAATAATTTTCACAATAATAGTCTCTTATAGGGCTGGGTGATTAATTGAAATGAGACATTCAGAACCTATAGTCGATCAAATTTTTCCAGGTTATTTTTTTCTAATTCCTTACCGCGTGTAGAGTCACGTGACCCAATCTGTTAGCCGCACTTTGCAGACACATCTGATCTCTGGTCAAGTAGGATGATGGACCCATCCTTAAGCCATACTTTGCACTTCATTCATGATGATTGGAAGCTGTGCCAGAGATGCATTGAGATGGCATATTTTCCACTACATTAAAATTATTATTTACATGAAAATATTTGTTTACAGAAGATGCAGGAAATGCACCGTTTTAAAACATTATTTAAATATGCAAGAGTTATTTCATTTAGAATAGATACTGCTTATTTTCCACTTTTAATATGAAAAAAACCACTGAAAATAATTTATTTTGTTTTCAAAAGTGCAAGTTATTTTCACTTTTTAATAAAAAAAATGTGACTTTTGGTTTTAGGCAATGTGTGTTTTAATTTGAGTGGTTCAACATTGATGTTGAATAAATAATCATAAATAGTAGATAGTGTGTGTCCTTCAATTATTTTAAAATCAAGTAATGCACCCTTAATTTAAAAATCTCTCACTTGTAATATGTGAACATATTATTTACTGTACAAACCTGTCAGTAAACTATGAGGGCAAAAAATAAAATAAATAAATAAAATACTCGTTCATTAATCGTAATCGAGGTTAAAATGTTCAATTAATGGAAATTCAGATTTTAGGCCAAATTGTCCAGCCCTAGTCTCTGATTAATCTAGATTCATCTCAAATCTAATGCCTCGTTTCCACTGAGTGGTACTGTACTGTTCAGTTCGGTGTGGTATGGTACAGGTCACCTTTATCAGGCTTGTGTCTCCACTGCCAAAAGGTACCAATGGCACCCTTTTAGTAGGCATGGTGTACAACAGAATGTTGCAGTCGACATCATTCTTGCTCGAACAAATGTCAAAGTAAAGCTGTATGGGTCATTACAGATGCTTTATACACATAAATAGGCCTACTTGTGTATAAATGTTAATAACTAACCATTTTGTGAACATGATTTGATTAGTGCTGCAGATCAATGAAAATGCAAAATAGCCTACTGTAATGTCTGCAATTATACAAAATAAATTAAGACAAAACATTTATGAATACATACAGAGGCTTACTGTCTCTGAAATGTTACCAATTACATAAATATTTCACACAACATACATTTTGTGCCTTTTTGGTGACCGAAATCAATACATGTATAGTCAGCGCAAACCTAAATATCTTCAGTGCAAACCTCTCATCTGTGTCTTTAATCTTCACCAACGCATGTAACCCCTTGTTGGAAAGTAATTCTGTCATTCCGAATTTATGATAGCCCAAAAGGTGATGATAATAGTTAAACATTTATTCATGTTTTAGGTTGCTGAAAGAATCATTTGCTCATTGTTTTTTTTCGGGCTTCTCTTTTTTGCACGTTACTCTGGCATTTGTCCATTTCTGAATGGATGTCAGAAGCACTTTAATAATAACAACACACACATTATTATCATCATCAGCTCAAGTTCGTCGTTTCAAATATAGACGCACGGCGAGCACAAGCAAATAATGTTAGAGCTAACAAAAAATAGGACACATGGCAGATTCTGCTCATCTTCATGTGGCTGTTCATTAAGACATCAACAAGGTTTGTTTGTGCATAGGTCGACCATGACTCGTTATTGTATGTATTATTATGGTAATGTCTCGGCTGTGTATTTAAAAATGGTGCTTCATGTGTTTTTATTCTCCTGGCTTGTGCACACACTTGTGACGTTTCTCTGTAAACCAATATCGTTCAGCTGCACGGCTAGCTTCACCTTTTGGTACCCTTTGGAAAGGGTACACAAAAAGTGGTATGGTACTGTTCAATTTTTGATACCTTTTGACAGTGGAAACAGACATAAAAGCGTACCAAACCGTACCGTACCACTCAGTGACAACAGGCCATAAAATATAGGCCTGGCCACATATCACAGAAACCATTTTGCTGCAAATTTGCATATTGCCTCATCTAAGATGGCAATTTGTTATTGGGTTAAAAAAGTCAAAATATTGCAGATGATACAACTTTCATTTTAGGGAAAGAACAAATGATATGGCTGCTATGACTTTCAAAAGCTGGGGGTCACCACATACTGTATGATTGCTTTAGCAAATTATTGTTTTGGTAATGTTAATAGTTAGATTTAGAGTAGGAGTTAAGAAGGTGGAATGCTACATTTAAACTTTACGTACTAGGCATTTTCAAGGTATACCGCGGTTTGGAAAAGTTCAATATGAAAATATAAGCATACCTGCCAACATCTGTCTATGAAAATTGCGGGAGACCAGGGGGTGGGTGCGTGGGTTGTCTAGGTGTCGGGGCTGAGGTATCTGAATAACACAACTAATTAACTGTACTATGCAGCGGGTTTTGGGCAGCTGCTGCTATCGGATACTATACTGAAGTCAGCGATCCGGGGCTGTTATAGACTGTACCAAAAGCGGAGGACCAGGGCGTGGGGGTGTGAAATTACGGGAATTTTCCGAGAGAAATAACAAAACAGGAGGGTGGTGGGAGATGGGTCTGAAATACGGCAGATTACCGGGAGAAAACGGGAGTGCTGGCACGTATGTTCCTGATGTATGTGTAAGATTTTATTCAGGCCTTTTTTTTTTTTTTTTTTAGGACAACAATATCTCCAGCAGAAAAGATATCTAAAGATGTCATTTTTAAATTGTAAAGAAATCTATTTTTGACAAATGAAGACAGTAAAAGTCAATGATTTATTATGAATTATTTAGCACGACATGTTTACTGCACCAAAATATTTTAAATAATTCTCAAAATAAAATATATTGTGTTCAAAGGTGTCGTTTTTTACCCAGACATTTAAAAAGAACATATTTTAGAGGAGTAATCACAATACAGTGAAACCATGATATTGATGAAACCATCAAAATCTTATACCGGCCCATGCCTATTATGTACTATGACTTTCGTTTCTAAACTGCAGCAATATGTACAAAAAACAACATCATACAGCATCGCAAACATTTGTTGCCAGATAATTGGCTTTAGAGCCACTCACTAGCAATTTCAATTTCAATGCGTGGCAAAAACTGCAAGCAATGTAGTTTAATTTAGCAGAAATGTCACCACTGGCACATCTTTCCAAATGAGTCTGGGTTACAATAAAGAAAATAAAAAACGGAGAAGCAAACACATGCCATGCTGCTAGAATCACAAGGTCACATGAACAGAATGATTACCATCAATCACAGTCTTATATCCCAAACCCTGGTAGAGCTCTGACAGATGAAGAGGGCAATAATGAGGCACACACTGTAGCTCTGACTGGCAATAAGGGAAAAGAGGACCACAGCTTATAAAGTACAAGATAAAACCAGGCAGCCAAGATGTCTTACAGCTGCTCGCAGTTAACAGACTCCACAGGAGCTGCAGAAAACACCCAAGGTCAAAACAAAAGCCCTACAACTCATGAGACGATTTGGTTGCACTGGACTACATGGTTTAAACAGAAGCTGCAAAACACAATGCTTACAAGAAAAAGACTGTGGATGGCGACTTTCAATCATAATCTGTGTGTTTTTGTGCAACACAGCAAAGTATGTAGAAAATATTTTGGTGTGCAAACAACATGACTCAAAGAAAGTCTGTTAATTGAAATGCATCTTAATACAAGGTGTGAACGGGCATTAGATACCTTCTATAGTCCAATAGTATTGCCTATAACTGTGCGGAAAAGCTGTTTATATTACTTGCAATTATTTTAGTTATAACCATTTAAATTATTTACATTTTAAGATATGCTTCTATCCAAACTGACTTAGATTACTTAAGATATACATTTTATCAGCTCATGCATAATAATAATAATAATAATAATAATAATAATAATAATAATAATAATAATAATAATATAAATAATAATAATAATAATAATAATATTAATTCTTTACATTTATAGCACTTTTCTGGACACTCAAAGCGCTTTACACATTGGGGTAATCTCCTCATCCACCACCAGTGTGCAGCGTCTACCTCAGGGGTGTCCAAACTCGGTCCTGGAGTCCTGGGGCCACATGTATCAACGCTGCGTACGCACAAAAACTTTGCGTACGCCAGGTTCACGCTCACGTTTGGATTTACTAACGATGAAATTAACGTGAGAAGGTGCATTGGTCCGCGCCAACTTCATGTCTGGCGTACGTGTATTTCTTGTGCGTGTTTGTTGACTCCTAGAGGCAATTACGTTAAATTTCACACTACAAAGTATCGCAGAACACATGGGAAAAACATTGCTATTAGTTTAGAATTGATAAAATGGGTTAATTGACACAATTTTATTTATTTATTTATTTTTTTTACCAATTATGTGATTTAGAACATATAAAAGCATTTGCAAATGTATACAACCCTTAGTCTATGGCAATGGCAGTGTTGGCCTTATTAGAGGACATTGTCAATGGTCAAATGCGAAGGGAACACATTTTTAGGGATCACAGTGATTTTCTGGCTCACGATGATGACTGGCTTATAAGCCGTTTTAGATTTCCAAGAGCTATCTTCTTGGAGCTCTGTGCTGAGTTGGGTCCAAATTTGGAAAAAGAGACAGCGAGGAGGCTCCAAGATGGCAGAGTGTGCGATGAGTGGCTTCTTGGTGAGTGATGTATTTAAAGATATTATTCCAGCTAAGTTTTTTATTTTATTTTATTGAGCGTAATTATTTACCTGCATATCAGGAGACCGCGGTTATGCATTAAATACTCCAGACAGTAAAGTGTCGCCCACAATTGAGGCAACTCTCTCCTCAAAGGGTGTTAGTTCAGCATCCCGTTCCCCTGCCTGTTCACACACAGACACACACACACACACACACCTGCTCACAGTGCAATGTTCAGACCCCACTGGGGCACACTGACAATATAGAGTCCCCTTTACTATGCTGGGGCGATAGGACCCCACACAGACCGCAGGTTGAGTGCCCCCTGCTGGTCTCTTCCGACAGCAACCTAGCTTTCTCATGTGGTCTCCCATCTAGGTACTGACCAGGCACAGCCCTGCTTAGCTTCAGTGGGTGACCATGTGATAGTTGCAAAGAGCTAGCTGCTGGCTAACCAAACTCTGCAATGTCTAACCAAACCCTGACCATGGCATTGCTTTAATCATGCTCTAATTGTTGATATACATTGCGATTAGCTAAGAGAAAAAACAAATATTCTAAATGATTATGATTGTAAATATAATTAAATCAATAACAAAATATTCTATAAAAAATACAATTTGCTTCACACAAAATTGTTATGAATTTTTACAATCTATTAAAGGGACAGTATACCCTAAAAATGAAAATTACCTCATTTATTCTCCCTCATGTGGTTTTAAACCTTTACGAATTTCTTTATTCTGTTAAAAAACTAAATAATACATATTTAAAAAATCTTGCTGGTACCATCAACGAGGAGAAAAAAATACTATGGAAGCAAATGGGTGCCAGACATTTTTCATAATATCTTATTTTTTGTTCAAGAGAATAATTAAACTTATGAAATAGGATTTCAACAAGTGAATGTACAGTAAATGATGGCAGGATTTTATTTTCTGGGTAAACTATATCTTTAACTCATTTAAAATCCTTAGTGAGTTATTAACACGATGACAAGAGTTTGCTTATGTATCATGTTCAAATGCAACCACTCATGAGATTTCACTTCTGTCAGAATATGGTCTTGGAGGGCAGTTGCCCAAGAGCACAGTAGACAGCAAGATGCCTTGCTAAGTTTTGGAACAAAGTCAAGATGTGCACAATAAATAACAGACAACAGTGTTCAGCAAGAGTGAATAATGCACTTATTTGACTTGCTTTCATTCTCTGTAACTTGGACACTCATTAGTGTTAAAAAGACAGATAAAGTAGCTTTAGAAGATAACAGAAAATAATTAGATTACAGTTTTAAAACCACATTATAAACACCTACACACGCACAGAGTAATATGAATGTTTACTTTGTGCACACATACTCTGATACTGTGATATCTGAGGCTTCAGTACAGAAACTAGAGAGACTAATTTTTTAAAGAATAAAACAACAAAAAACAAGAGGAAAAAAAAAAACTATTACACCATTAGGTTGAATAATAGGATTTATCTGAGAATTGCATTGATTGCACTGCTTTATTTGAGCATCTATGGGCTTATTGTGCACCTCTGAAGAGAATACAGAGACATTTATCATGTAATCATATCATAGCATGAATCAAATCTATTGACTGGAACATGATGAATCTCTCAAGATTCAAGATTTGACTTTTTCAGAGCATAGCTGCAAGAAAGAAAACCCAACCGCACAATATAAGAAATACTTAATTGTTAAAACTATATCACGCATCTCTTAAAGGCACATCAAACGAATGCTGAGAACTTTGACACATCATGTTGTTTGATTAATGTGGAATTCTAATGTGAAAAAGAAAATAATTATGCAAAGCATTTTTTCCCCTTCATTTTTTGGCTATAGCATCAAACTAATTTAATACCCCTGTGCATGACAAATGACAGTGTGCAAATGCTCAATAAGCTGCTCCTCCTGGCAACCTGGCTGATTCTGACAGCAACATATGCTTGTCTAAAAGTTAAACTACTGTATAGGGCTGTACGTGCACATGGATAGTGACCCAAAACTAAACTGGAAAAATAATTGTAGTTACATTGTTTAATCCAACAAAGGCTCATTGGAAAGATGTGTTACAGCAATTTTTGTGAAACCACATACTTTTGACTGCAGTTTCTAGGTAAAATGAACACTATGGGGAACTATAACATCAACAACACTTGTTCCTTTTCACACTAATGACATGTACACTGGTTTACGTCTGTGGTTCACTGGTCTAGTTGATTTCTCATGGATGTGTACAAGGAGGAAGTGTCTCTGTTGAAACGTACAACAAAACACACCCCAAGTGACATTTTTCAGATTCACAAAAATCTAGATAGCCCCTTCTTAGAAGTTCTAGTAGATTTGTCATCTGAAACATGCAATGAAACATACCCAAAGCAGCCGACTCAAATGTTACCACTCGATTGAATGGCCGTTATCAGCTGATAGATATGGGCAAGTACAGGCTTTCTGCGTCTACTGCTAGGCTCCGACAGCTGTTATCATCCTTCTACATGGTTAATCAGCTATAGATCACATACGACTGTTGCCGGAAGTTAACAAGAATTATTTTTATTATTTATTAAATTTCCCATTAATTGTATTTTATTAATGTTTACCACTACTCCAACCCTAACCTCAACAGTCACAGTAATGAAAAACAGATCTGGATCTGGGGTCTTCTCTATTAGTATAGCTGATTAATCATGTGGATGGATGATAACAGCCTTCTGAGCCTACCAGTAGGAACCGAAAGCCCCTACTGGACCATTGTCACAATTACCAGAGATCTAATCCTTCCAGATCGCTGGTAAACACACAGATCACATAGAACTACAAATCTGCCAGTATATGGACTACAAGATTCAGTCATGCAACACACACACACACACATACACCTGCTCCAAGTCTCCATTGATTAGACTTGCACAGCTTAAGCTGCTCATGGACTCATTACTGGACTATTTATACAGCACACAAACACACAGAAGTGCTGAGTCTTGTTATACTGAATGTGCACACTACAATGCGTTTTCCTTACCTTGTCTTGCCGTGTTTGTGACCCTCGCCTTGTTTGTTTGTTTACGTTGCCTGCTGCCTGCCTGTACTGACCATCTTCCTGTTTTTCGACTACAACTCTGGATTTCCTGTGCACATCTGTTTGCCCCTGTGTTGACCCTTGCTTGCCTGACCATCCTGCTAATAAATCCTGCATTCGGATCCGCAACCCTGTTATCTATCAGGTCATAACCACTGATAATGCCCATTCAATTGAGTGATAACATTCAAAGCTGGAGCACTATTTTGTTCCCCCAAAAAATTAAACCTGAGGCACCAATGAACCTAGGTTGATTTAAAGGGATAGTTCACCCAAAAATGAAAATTTCCTCACTATTTCCCCACTCTCAAGTAGTTCCAAAACTTGCAAACATTTAGCAAAATATCTTCTTTTGTGTTCAATAGAAGAAAGAACTCATTAAGGTTTGTGACAAATAAAAGGCGATTGAATGAAAACAGAATTTTTATTTTTATTTAGCGTATTGGCTATGTTATGCCCAGAGTATTTTTCTGTTGAGTATTGAGATCGCTTTTATCCTGAACATTAGGTTGTTAGAGGTCATTCAGTGTAACAGCATAAAATAGTCATTCTGAATTAATATATAAAATGAATGGTCATTTGACAGTCTGAAGCATTAGTAAATTTAGGGCCAATCAATATGTTGAGACCCAAGTAAATCAAAAGCCAAGCTCAGCAATTATGGCGGGAGCATCAGAATAGTAAATGAAAGGCTTTTTTAAATACATCTGCTTCTGCTGTAGAGAAATATGCAGTCAGGAATATTACAGTATCCACTACTAACACCAATATGTTTTACTTTTCTTTTTAATGTCATTGGGCATAAAAACCATGATCACTATAGCATAAAAACTAAATGTTTCTATTTATGAATGTTTATAAAATAATTTTACAACATATCAATCATTTAGCCAATCATCTTTCCAATAATTGGCTAAACACTAGTGGTTATAGACAGTGACACAAGACATAAAAAATACAGTTGATAGGTATTTTGGGCCTTTTAATTTGCCATTAATCAATTATTAATGTAAAATATGACAAATTTTGGTGCACAAACTATGAACTGGATGAATTTTTGTGGGCTCTTTTGTAAATAATAGTATGAAACATACATATATAAAACAAAACAATGCATTCCAATGAATTAGAAAATAAATTAAGTTGTATAAAGCTGTATTAAGCAAAAGAAATGACTCATTTGTGTAATATGGTTTAGAGAATGCTAGAATAAATCAAAAATAAGCATCAACAATAAAGCAACATAATGAAATAAGCATCAATAATAAAGCAGATTTCATAAACTCCTTCAACATACAGGAGTGCATAAATGAAAGAAAAATGTATGGAAATGGAAAGGTACATATGCACAAAATCAAATCACTAGAATATAAATCCAAACTTACTGCAATGTATGCACACCATGTTCAACCATCTTTAAGGAGGGCAACAAAGGTAAAACAAAATGTCCTGGCTCACAGTACAAAAGAAGAGAGACTGAGCCAGGCCAGCTAAAGGGAACATGGGGCCAGAAGTGAGATGAAAGGCTAGAAGCATAAAGCAGCAGTGGGTGGTGATGGGTTTCTTTATCTTGACTCCGCAATAAAGAAACAGCGATGCCATAAGTGATCTGCTTTTCTGACAGAAGACTAGCCGTGTCAATGGCGGTAAAAGGCCATGCTGTACTAAAAAAATCTGCCTTTGAGAAAGCTGCAGCAACAGGGCTGATTGCTGTCAGATAGCATGCGACAAAAGCACAGGTCTGTTATGGTTCAACTCCATTCTGGACTTGATGAACTTGAACATTCTAGTAGACAAATGTGTAGTTGTCTGAACGCGCTCTATTTCTCTGTATGTCTATGTGCGTCTCATTTAAATGTGTCATTTCTGTCACCAGTGTCACCAAACATCTGTGAAAATGTAACGATTTTATTTGTCAGTAAAACACTAGTGAAGAGCTCTATAGTCTACTTCACTAGTGTTTTACTGACAAATAAAATTGTTACATTTGTACATTGGTAGGGATGGGCGATATTGACTTTAAAATATAACAGTCTTTTTTTGTATTTCGTTGTGATAACAATATTAGTGATGATACTTAAGTATCTCCCGAGAGACAAAAATCTCTGTCTCTTCTTTAGAAAAAAAGTATTAATTTATTTATTTTTTTTGTTATATTTTAATAATTTAGATATTCATCTATCCATCCATCACCATAGACTGTAAAAAATATGGACGTATTATCTGTGACGTCACCCAAAGGTTTCTGAAGAGCGCACTTGAAGTTACATGTAGGCGTGGCCAACCATCGCCATTTTGTTTGAGAGTCATCGCGCTGCCAGGGGGTTACCAAAAAAAGGCAAAGAGGCGGAGCTACAGATGCCTGCTAGCATTTTGCTTGGACAGGCTTTTCTTTGGGAGAAATGCTTAATACTTCATTACCTGCGACTCACTTGTGTTTTGACCACATGTGCTTGGCTGTGTACTATATCAATAAAGTGTTTAGTTTTTTAAAAACACAGTTTAAATACATTCAGCCATTAAGCATTGTTCTTATGACGTTTTTTTTAAAAATAGGAAAATGTGAATTACTTCCAAATACTTCAAATATAGTCTGTTTTAGTAAATGCAAGACTATTTATGAAATCCAGGCATAACACTGTATGACAACATTTCAGATGACTGTTTTAGAGCCTACAGCTAATCAATCTTTCAGATTCTGGAGTGCATTCAAGATCTTAAATAAAACAAATACATTTATAGAGATGGTATATAAATATATAATTTTACTCACCTGGGAAATGGAGGCCACGTGAATGGTTTGTGAGCACAATTAAGTGCACACAGCATGCAATATCATCTGATAATTGTAAGAAATAATTCCAAAAGGCAACTGACTGTGTAAAGCCACATAAAACAAAACAAAAATACAATGAATATGCCGAGTTCAGCGGCTAATCAGCCGGAATTAGCTGAGGTGACATGAAGGAGACCAGCAAGTCCTAGCTGTCACTCAAGTGGCCACGCCCTTAATTATGCAGACTTAATATAACCTAATATAAAAGAAATGGATAAGTTATAAAAAAAAAAAAAAATCACAACCTTCACAGTTGTGATGAAGGTTAATATTAGCTATATACACCAAAATCGCTTTTTGTACCAGGCTGTACACACTTTTTTTCTGCTGTAAAGTTGGCCATTTTAACATTGGGCTCAATAGAAATTTGCTCTTTATGGAGCCAGGACTAGCAGAATTTCGATAAATTGCAGTTTCAGTTACTTCCGTATTAGCTTCAAGAGGGAGAGCGAGATGTTGCTGCTTGTCTATCACCCATCAATACTAGACTCTAGAGGGTGCCCTCGCTTATAAAATCCAGATATATATTACTGAAGAAAAGACACCAGCTATCGTTGCTGCAGAGCAAAGACAATAAATATGATAGAAACGGATACATGGACCAAACATGAACAATAAACATTTTTCTGTTCTTTAAGCCATCAAAAGTATTTTATAAGCATAAAGTATATTTATAATACAATACTAACTGACCTAGCCTTTACTGTATCTCTGCATTAAAGGGGTGGTCCAGAGTGTATTTTTAAGGCTTGGTTGTGTTTATAAGATGCAAATGTGTGCTCATGCTTGATTTGTATAAAAAAAAAATAATAATAATCATGCTTTTTTAAATATATCTTACTTTTATTATATACAGCTACTCAGCTAAAATATTTTTTTTTTATTTGCGATATTACGATTATGTAATATTATTACGGTATTTCCTCAAGAAGCTCTGATTGGTCAGATAACATAATGTGTTGTGATTCGCAGATCAGCTCCAAGTCATTAGGAAGCGTGTCAGTTAGCGTAACTGTTAGCCGTATCAGTTTGTGCCTGAATCAGACAGAAAATGACAGATGACACAACTAAACCTCATGCCTGCTCTCTAAAATAAACTCTGAAAAGTCTTTCACTTACACATTGGAATAAGCATGTGCGAGTAATATGAAATGTTCACACATTTTTTGCATTATTTATTTGAGTTATTTGGGATGAATTCAGCACTGAACTGGGAGAGATTCTGGAAGCTGTCCTTTGTCAAATACTAGAACTATATCTTTTTTATAATTCTCTGGAACATAATTAAAATTAAAACTGTAAGCACTTCTCTCTTTGTGTCTTGTCCTTTGGAAGCCCAAATACAGAAACAAAACAAGCTCTGTAAAAATAGCAGCGTTTGGACAGCATTTTAGCTTACTTTGCTACATTACAGCGCCACTGGCCACGCCCCTTTGCTGCACAGGGTGTATGTGCATGGTGAACTTACATAACCTGAAGCATTTGTGATGTCACTAGCCTGGATGTATTTTTTTTGTAGTCTCCAAACTTTGTTTGCTGTAGACTTTGCTAAGCTAACTCTGTAAAAGTCGATGTCTCCCTTTGCATTGAGCTTTGAGCGTATTTCATTCAGAGATGTTGTTTATGTTCACATCACATCATCTAAAGTTTAAAATATATGACATTGTAGTGGACCACCCCTTTAAATACCATAAAAATAGTACAATTTTTTCCTCGTTCTCTGACCACATCTGGTCACAAAAATGAGTGATTTCAAAACTCGACTGATGTTATGAAGTGAATTTAGAGTAAAAGTATGTCAGTAAAACTGTTCATAAACAGGCTCATGAATGTTAATCTGTATTGTACATGTGCCACTGTAATCATTGTAAAGACTTTATGATTATTATTGTGATGCATCTCATTTTTATTGTGGGCAGAATGTTTACAGGTATATTGCAAACAATAAGATATCGCCCATCCCTACTATAGTGTCATTTTGCAACATTTATTTCTGCTGATATGACTAAATTTTGTTATTTGTCACACTGGTTCCACTACATGGCCAAACACACAAAAAAAATGAAACTAAACTGCTCTTTGTATTTAAACTGTACCACACAGACTAGACCTGTGCTGGAAAAATTGTTTGAGAAACAGATACTGCATCGATTATGAGACTTTCAAGATGCATTGTTATTCTGTTTTGAATCGATTCGGAGCTTAGTTTTTAACAGCAGATTGCGCTCTAAGCAAGTTTTAATCAACAACGGACATCACACCAATGAAAAACCTCAAAAGAAAAGGTAAATGCACGTGTTGTATGTTTGTACACGAGTATTTATCAGTGAAGAAAACAATTATAAAATGTATAGTTCCATAACATTGCATACACTAACATTCTGCAAGTACACAGGTTTCTGAGGCCTGTATTGAACTGAAATGGGAATCAACATGACTTTGAGAGAAAAATAAAAAACTTTATAACCAAACTTACCAAGTGTGCACACAACCTAATCAATGTGGGAGATGAAGAAGATATTTTTGTTTCTCTGCATTTTACCTTGAGAAAGGAGAAATCACTGTAACAGAAGTACTGTAAACTACACACATCACCTTGAATGATTAAGGACCCCCTGAAGGTGAAATATGGCAGATCTGATAGAACTGTTAAGGCTAGCTGCAGGATTCATGTCCAATTACCTGAAGGTCAAACACCAAGTGAAACAGAGGGTATTCACACAGTGCACAAACAGTGTGATTACACATCGCTCGGGTTTTACCACACGATGTGTGCATCCTTAATTATAGCATAGTAAAAAAAACTGATATGAAAATCCAACTCACTGAAATACTAGTTTAATATAGCAAGGATTTGCTATGGTCACTCTTAAATAACAGAGCTTCCTGGAAATTACTATAAACCCATAAAAAATCCTAAATATTAAATCTTAAAGCTTAAAAATGTATTTGATCAATAAAAAAAGAAAATAAAATGTTTGAATGCAAGTAATACTAATATGATTATTTGTCAAATAATAATTATATTATTATTGTTAAAAGCAATTGTCCTGCTTAATATTTTTTGATGAAACTTTTAAATGTTGCATTTCATCAGAGTGAAATATTCCATCTATATTCATGCAACCACTAGATAGCAAAAAAAAAAAGCTGACTAATACTGAGGTGAAATATGCATAAATTGTATTTAAAGGTGCCCTATAATGAACATTTGGGTATACCGAGGCATAGTACAATAATAAGAGATCAGTATATGGAAATTGGCAAAATGTTAGCCTCAGACGCTATTGTTTCTTCGTTTTCATGTAAATTCCACGTGTAAAACGCTGGTGAGAAGACAAAACAAACTGTGATGAGACTCACAGGCCATGCCCTCTGGATTTGCATATATGCCAAATTTGGGTCGTTCATCCAGACCTGATGAGCAGCCATGTAATCAAGCTCTGAAATCATAAAAAAGCTCAGAGATCATAAATATAATATGTATAACATGCACGCTTCATGCTGCGATTGATTAGCAACAACGTTTTCTAATGAGACACCAATAATTTTCCTCCCTTAGTTTTTTTTTTAAGCGTACATTTCACTTACTATATCTGCCCAAAGGGCACATTATGCACTATGATCCTATGCACTATGTACTTACGCACTTACACACTCAACAGCATAGTATACGTATGCAGTGTTGACCCAAATGGAGCACTAATGTTTTTTTTACTATGCGGAAATTCAAAACCGTTTCCCAAATGACGCTTGACAGTTGTCGTATTAGTGAAATAAATGACCAAACTACCAAACAATACCTGCCATGAGTAACTGTATTCACCATTTGGAGGCAGCATAATCACTCTCGTAGGAGAATACTGCTTTAACAATCCAAAATAAATAAAATAACCCAACATCAGTGCCCGAAAGCTCCGCCCCTTCCGCAACTTGAGCAAAGCTGTGATTATTGAGTGTGTGAAGTGTCCAACATTCCACTCTTCTTTTTACTGTTTGAATAAGTGCATCATCCGGGTAAGTAAAGTGCACTTATTATTTTTTAGGTTTTCAATGTGAACGCACTACTTACACTATTTATACTACAAATTGGCTTAGTATAGTGCACAAGTACGCATATGAGGATGCATCTTATGCATGTGGGACTTTTATTTTGAAAATGCAAGTGCCAATTTGTTTACTGTGCGTTACTGGGCAACGACAGCGTGAGACATGTTTCCAACTCGCCTCAGGACGCAAAATGCAAGATTTACAGATTCTACATTTATTCATCTCCACTCCGAAGAGGCATAAGGTATGTTCAGTTACATCTTTTGTTAATTTATCATGTTTACTGTGAAATTTCATGCGCATGTTTCAACAAACACATGTAGACTACTGAATGGTGTCAAATCACTCAGCTCAAATGTCATCTGTTCATGCAGAGGTTGATAGTAATTCCTGGCTGTGTGTAGCTTCAAAATACAACGCCATACATCTCTATCACTCTCTTTTGTCAAGTTTAATTATAATTTAGCCTTTATCCAAAACAGACCTGGTAAGCAAAAATAGGTTCAGCGTACATCATGTGGGTATTTTAAAGTAATAAACTAGCTTATAAAACCGCTTCTGAAGATTTTTTTAAATTAATGTACCAAGCCATAAACCTACTATGTGGATATCAGAGAACAATTTAACTTAATAAACCAATGCAGTATATGGCACCTATAAACATTCTTATGCATCAAGCCTGCAAAAAAGGCAATCGTTACATAATTTCATAACTAGCCACATAAACACAAAAGAAATAGTTGAGCCAAAAAAGCCATTTAGTCTTCAGGCTAAAATCTCATTTGACTTTATACTATTAATCTATGGTCAGTGCCTCAGGTAAGCATCACACGGATTTCCGAAAATGATTACATTTCAGGAGGGACGAGGGCATTTGTTATGGAAACAGCACCACGGTCCAACTCACTCCACATCAACTGAATCATGTGGCAGGCATGACTTAAAGCCTCTTGGGAGAGACTTTGAAGGTAAATACAGCTCAAGTTCAGGGTTGAGTGATTCTAATAACTTGTGAGTGTCTAGAGCTGTGAGACTCTCTTGCCTTGAGTAAGATATGAACCTGAAAAGACATTACTGCCGCAGTTTAGCCTGCTAATCCTCTGTACACACCAACTACATTTTACACTGATGGACTGTCAGCTAAGTTTTGGCCTGACTGACTTAAAAGTTGTTGGCTTCTTAACCAGGGTAAAATGTGAGCACGTCCAAATAAATTATCTCAGCTTAAAAAAGCAAAGACATGGCATTTGGTGTAATGCTTTAATCTTTGAATTTTGCATTATTTGTTATGAAAAAAATTGTCTTGATTAACCCTTTCACCCATCACATCACACTGGTGTGATCAGCCTTGGCTGGTCCCTGAAGCATACGATCACACCGGTGTGATTAGACCGTTCAGAGGGCACGTCATCAATTGCTAAAATTAAAATCTGACTGTGCTCGCTAAGGCACAAAACGAGGTGCGCAGCACTTGTCATAAATCACAATTGATGCTTTCAAACTAATTATTCTACAAGCAAAACATACCATTTAGGGTTTGTAAAACACACGCAGATGTCTATGGAGATGGCAATAATAATTATTTTTCAATATAACAGGACAACGTGCTTCGGTCACATATGATACACACTATTTATTTTACTAGAATATTTTCTCTATTACTCTCCCAGACAAACAGTTGCTTACGAACTATGAATAAACATGACATAAATCCAGCAGGTTAACGAGAAGGTTAAAGAGAAGTATTTATATTATTTATGAAATTACACATTATTTGTATTTTATTAGAGTCTACCCCTACCTCATCCCTAAACCCAACACTCATGGTAAATGTAAAATATTATTTGTTGTACAGTGTCACAAAAATGATCCTATATTAATTAGGCTTGAGCGATGTCGACCAATTTGTCATCGTACGATGTCTAATGTGAAACATTGCGATGGACGATGGCATCGTTGCCGTACGTGGCGGTGAATTAATTATTTATGAATAATTAATTCATAACTAATTAATTATTTGTAGCCCACCATTTTAACTACCTGACCCGCCTTTTACTCATAACCAAATCATAAATAAATAAAGATAAGTTACACACAAATTACCACCGGCGGTATAGTGTGGAAGGAGTGCTTTTCAGAAATGCTTAAGTACTGTAAACGAAAGTGTGGATGTGGATCGTTTTTGTTCTAAAATGGCATTTTAAAACGAAGATGTATTGTGTAAAGTTTCTAAGTGTTTATTTTCGCGAGCAGATTGCTAATAAGAGAAATGTCATGCTTCTCTTTTCCCATAACAACAGTTTTTAGTTACCATGTCTGTCATTTTAAACCCCCAAAATAGGCTAATACTTTCTATTTGAGCTGTTTATGGAAGCAGCTAATATCTGGTTATAATTTCACTACTAATCTTGCCTACCAATAAAGAAGAGTTTTTACTCAAGACAGATTTAATCTCAAGAACTGGATCAGCTCGATTTGTGACTCAATAATCCACTCACAGCAGGTAAGTTAGCAGCTTACTGGAAGGAAAAAAAATACTAGTGAATAGAGACTTAAACTGAAGTCAGTTCTTTGAACAATGCTCACCAAAATAACACACCTGTGGCTACATATTTGCGAAATAATATATAGCTGCTTTAAAACATTTTTTTTGTGGGTTCTGCCGTGTGGTTAATGCACACAAATATAGCGCAACTGTGGTTACAATGAACCAAGTTTAATTCGTGCCTTATGGTCATATGCTGATCTCACTTTCCTCTCTCTACCTCAGGTTTCCTGTCATATCTCTTCTGCCCTATCTGCAAAGCATGTAAAAGGGCAAAAAATAAAACATTAGAGTGACCGCTCTAATAAAGTGCTGCCACAATAGCTTATACTGCAGTAGCAAGTTGGCTAAAAAATAAAACACAAGTTTTTAAATCAAGAAGCATTTTCTAGAAAAGTAACAGTTTTTGTCTTGTTTTTCTTGCTTTTAAACAAGCAAAATAATCTGCCAATGGGATAAAAAAAACAATTGTAATCGTCAAAGTGAAAACAAGATCCTTTTGCTTACACAATTGGCAAATTATTTAGCTTGTTTTCAGGAAAAACTCACTTAAACTTGACTTATTTCTGAAAGCCAGACATTACAGGGAGTGCAGAATTATTAGGCAAGCTGTATTTTTGAGGATTAATTTTATTATTGAACAACAACCATGTTCTCAATGAACCCAAAAACTCATTAATATCAAAGCTGAATATTTTTGGAAGTAGTTTTTAGTTTGTTTTTAGTTTTAGCTATTTTAGGAGGATATCTGTGTGTGCAGGTGACTATTACTGTGCATAATTATTAGGCAACTTAACAAAAAACAAATATATACCCATTTCAATTATTTATTTTCACCAGTGAAACCAATATAACATCTCAACATTCACAAATATACATTTCTGACAATCAAAAACAAAACAAAAACAAATCAGTGACCAATATAGCCACCTTTCTTTGCAAGGACACTCAAAAGCCTGCCATCCATGGTGAACGAATCAAAACACTGACAGAATCTATCAACATTGCGTGCAGCAGCAACTGGGAGGCTCCCAGACACTGTTCAGAGAGGTGTACTGTTTTCCCTCCTTGTAAATCTCACATTTGATGATGGACCACAGGTTCTCTATGGGGTTCAGTCAGATAAACAAGGAAGCCATGTCAATTGTTTTTCTTCTTTTAGACCCATTCTTGCCAGCCAAGCTGTGGAGTACTTGGACGCGTGTGATAGAGCATTGTCCTGCATGAAAATCATGTTTTTCTTGAAGGATGCAGACTTCTTCCTGTACCACTGCTTGAAGGTGTCTTCCAGAAACTGGCAGTAGAACTGGGAGTTGAGCTTGACTCCATCCTCAACCCGAAAAGGCCCCACAAGCTCATCTTTGATGATACCAGCCCAAACCAGTACTCCACCTCCACCTTGCTGGCGTCTGAGTCGGACTGGAGCTCTCTGCCCTTTACCGATCCAGCCATGGGCCCATCAAGACTCACTCTCATTTCATCAGTCCATAAAACCTTAGAAAAATCAGTCTTGAGATATTTCTTGGCCCAGTCTTGACGTTTCAGCTTGTGTGTCTTGTTCAGTGGTGGTCATTTTTCAGCCTTTCTTACCTTGGCCATGTCTCTGAGTATTGCACACCTTGTGCTTTTGGGCACTCCAGCGATGTTGCAGCTCTGAAATATGGCAAAAACTGGTGGCAAGTGGCATATTGACATCTTGGCAGCTGCACGCTTGACTTTTCTCAGTTCATGGGCAGTTATGTTGCGCCTTGGTTTTTCCACACGCTTCTTGCGACCCTGTTGACTATTTTGAATGTAACGCTGATTGTTTGATGATCACGCTTCAGAAGCTTGGCAATTTTAAGAGTGCTGCATCCCTCTGCAAGATATCTCACTATTTTTGACTTTTCGGAGCCTGTCAAGTCCTTCTTTTGACCCATTTTGCCAAAGGAAAGGAAGTTGCCTAATAATTATGCACACCTGATATAGGGTGTTGATGTCATTAGACCACACCCCTTCTCATTACAGAGATGCACATCACCTAATATGCTTAATTGGTAGTAGGCTTTCCAGACTATACAGCTTGGAGTAAGACAACATGCATAAAGAGGATGATGTGGTCAAAATACTCATTTGCCTAATAATTCTGCACTGCCTGTATTTTTTGCTCATCTAGAATGTGCTTCTTGATTTAAGAATGTTTAGATATTTGGACTAGGAACACAACAAAAACTAAGTAAGAAAAAAAAAAAAGCAACATTTTTTTTTGCGGTGTAAAAACCTGTAACCATTGACTTCCATAGTAGGAAAATCAAGCACAACATAATTCAATGGTTACAAGTTTTCAACATTTTTCAATAATTTTTTTGCTTTTGTGTTTAACAGAAGAAAGTAAAGAGTGAGTAAATGATGACAAAAGATCTTATATTAATTAATATTCAGTGAGCGGCAGTTCTGTTGGCGCAAATGTCTTGTTGATGCCAGAGGTCAGAGGAGAATGGCTAGACTGGTTCCAGCTGATAGAAAGGCAACAGTAACTCAAATAGTAACACACAACACATCAAACCTTGAGGCGATGGGCTACAGCAGCATAAGACCACACTGGGTGCCACTCCTGTCAGCTAAAACAGGAAACTGAGGCTACAACTCGGACAGGCTCACCAAAATTGGACAATAGAAGATTGGAAAAACGTTGCCTGGTCTGATGAGTCTCAATTTATTCTGCGACAGAATTTGGCATCAACAACATGAAAGCATGGATTCATCCTGGGTTGTATCAACAGATCAGACAGGTGGTGGTGGTGTAATGGTGTGGAGGATATTTTCTTGGCACACTTTGAGAACATTAGTACCAATTGAGCATCTTGTCAACACCACAGCAACCCTGTTGCTGACCATGTCCAACCCTTTATGACCATAGTGTACCCATCGCCTGATGGCTACTTCCAGCAGGATAACGCACCATGTCATAAAGCGCGAATCACCTCAGACTGGTTTCTTGAACATGACAATGAGTTCACTGTACTCAAATGGCCTCCACAGTCACTAGATCTCAATCCAATAGAGCACCTTTGGGATTTGGTGGAATGGGAAATTCACATCATGGATGTGCAGCTGACAAATCTGCAGCAAGGGAAAAGAGGGTCCAATCCAGTACTTATACATAGGCCCACCCGGAATCTGCGCGCGCAGAATTCCGCAGATTTTTAGCCCATCATTAATTCTGTTTATTTACTTAAAGTTAACTTTTTACAGTTAATCTAATTGGATTTGCATTTTAAACATTAAATACAAGTTAAAAAGATATTATTTTTTATTTAACATATTAAGGTTTTTGTTATGATAATAATTCCAAAATAATTCTGCAGAAATCCACAGATTTTTACCAAAATTCTCTGCAGAAATAGCAAAAAACGTCCGCGGATTCAGTTTGGCCCTACTTATAAGGTGTACCTAATAAAGTGGCCGGTTAGTATATACACATATTTACTTTTCTTTTTTTTTTATTACTGTTGTTTTTTATTTAAAGGATTGAATGAAGTGCACTTCCTGACTGGAATACAGGGAGTTTAAGCCCTACCTGTCATTAAAGCAAGTGTCCTGTGGGAGAGGTTTTCAATAATCCATCACCTCAGGTCAAACATTTTGCTCACACGCCACTTTTTATCCCCCCCACGAGCCACTCCAGCATCCATATGGCATAAACATCCCATGTCACACAAGCTTGCACAATTCAATAACCCCTTATTATACTTCACAGATGTTTTTCATCTCTCCTAATATTTTGTTCCATACCTTAATCAACCATGCACTAAAACAGTGTGCCTGCCCATGCAAAAGACTAAATTTAAGAGGGCATTTTTTAAAACAGAAATTAGGGACTCTGTGGCAACAAGTGTGCAGATTACAAGTGTGAGCCATTTGAAAACATCAGAGCGACGAGAGCAATTTAGTTCGCAAATAACTCAGAACCTGGCCTTTTATTGCAGAAGCGTGACATTAGACATAATAATGGCTTCACTGGTTTGGGAAATTATGTGGCATCAAACACTCACCCACAGACGAAATCACAGTAGCGTGTGAATTATCTAGTCTCAGGTTAAGGGTGGTGAAAAAAATGACTGAAAATTGTATGTTCATCACAGGGTTGCTAATACTCTGATTCATAACACTGTACGAAGCTCTGACAAGCATTTGAATTGTGTGGATTATAGTTGGATGCCGTAAAACTGTTAAAGATTTTGGTCTATGCTTTAAAAGAAAAATGATCAGTGATAAACATAAAAATTGAATCAACTGAATGTGAAAGCACAAAAAAAAAAAAAAAAAAGGTACGCCCATCATCTCTTCATTGCGAGGGATGGTAAATTACTTTGTGTTGACGTCTCAAGTCAAGGCATCGATAGCTGCATAAAATCACAGCAAATCCCATTCCAGCACAATTGTCAATGGAGACAAGCCTTGTAATGAAGAAAAATAAATCTCATTGGGTTTCATGAGAATGATTTTTATGGGTCTAGCTTAGGAAGAACTTGGCACATACTGATTAGGGCACCCACATAAATAACTTCAAATCAAGTTATATAGGCCTAGCGGAATGTTTAAGATACAAACCGTTCGTTCTCTTTAAACAATTTAGCTTCAGCTGGCTGACAGATTTAAACTCTAATGGAAGCTTCAGTAATGAGAAGCAATGAGATGGCAAAAAACATTTCATAAATATTCTTCTAGATGCTTTCAGTGATAGATAATGAAGACTGTAATAATTAAAAATGCTTTCAAACATCAAATATTAAGATGATTTTAAATTAGTATTATTTGTATACAAAGTCGTCAATAGTCTTGCTCCCCAGTATCAGATTTGCTCTGTCCATACACCCTATCTCGGTCATTGAGATCTTGTGATTTCAATTTACTCATCATGCCTAGAACACACTTTAAAAAACCAGGTGAACAAGCATTTGCAGTTGCTGGACCTAAACTCTGAAACACTTTACCAATTCACATTAGACTTTCACCCTCTATTTGTGTTTAAGTCCGTTTTAAAGACCTATCTATTTTCTCTCGCTTTTAATACTCCTTGATCTCTGTTTAATTACTTTTACTTACTAAATGTTTTCTTTATATTCGGTTTTCTTTCTGTCTTTAGTCCTCCAATGTACAGCACTTTGGTCAACTTTGGTTGTTTTTAAATGTGCTCTATAAATAAATATTGTACCGTATTTAAAGGGCCCCTATTATGGGTTTTTGAAAGTGACCTTCTATGCAGTGTGTAAAGCAACACTTAGTGAATAAAAACATCCAGCTGAGGTTTAAATCTGAAAGTTATTGATTCTTTAATGAAATAGTCGACTCAGAGTCGAACAAATGAATCGAGTTGGGTTTAGATCTTTTGCTTCAATGCGTCGACATTGATACAGTACACCACCAAATATGTAGTTCCAGATCCGGTAAAAACGTGAATGTGCCTTTCCGTTCAGACACTAGCGAGCGTGGGGGATCACGGGACTAATCATGACATGAAGATGGCGATCACTGACAGATGGAGATTCAGCTGCGCGGAATAAAGGGTTAAAGTTTATTTTCACAACAATACCACAGTATAGCCAACCTAGTGCCGTATTTGATCTTGTCATTTTTCAGATTTCTGAAACAATAACCTACACTGCAACACAGGATTTGTTGGCCGTTTGCTATTAAAGGAAGGAGCAGCAGAGACTATTATGTATGGAATTTTGTCAGACTCTGACAGGGACTTTGTCAGTAACTGTTACAGTTCATATGGACCAGTTTCTTCTTCCTCCGGATCATAACATGTAAGTGTTATTAAAATTGATGCCTCATTTTCTGTAGTTTGCAAAGTATGTGTTTGTGTGTTGAAACTTGTAATCGCTCTGCACTGCTTGTAATCACTTCTTAATTATAGATCGGTGCTTGTACTGTATCTCTCAGGTTAAACTTGCATGGGGCTATTCACATATTGCGTCAAAAACCACATTGAAAACGTAATGCGTGCTTCTTCCATTACCATTTTAAATACGTTTCTGAACTCGTGATTCTCTGCTGTTTGTCTTTGCTATGGCCACCGTCAGCTGTTACTACACATGCGGTGCGGTCAATTTTCAAAATAGTTCAACTTTTGCCACTGTGTGGATTAATACTGAATGTGTGTCTTGGTTATTACTTGGGGTTAGCGTTAAGAGTAGAGTAATATGCTCATTTGTAACTGCATTGCTTTATTGCATTTCTGCATTGGGCTCTCTGCGTGCTACTTCATAGCTGTGGTGGGCCTTTCTCTCTGTCTTGCACCGAACCAAGTTGACCAATCACAACAGACTGGGTCAGCGGTCCAATCTTCGTAGATTAGCTTCGCGCTAAGGAGAGATTTGGGAGCAAATAAATTGCTGAACGAATCATATGAGAGTCGTTGGGATAATTAGGTAAAAATAAATGCATATTATTAGACAATGAAAGTGTTTTTTGACCTTGCATGCATGTCAGCCTGTTGTTGGAGACCCCCAAAATCAAAATATTATCTTTTATAATGCAAAATAGGGGTTCTTTAACATGTGAGAACAGATACAGAGAGAAATGAAAAGTGTGGAGTTACTTCATAACTTGACCCTCTTATGAAGGTACTGTACGTACAGCAGTTGCTGGAAAACCAGTTATAATAGTTCATAGAGTTTTAAATATCTAGATTTCTCTTACAAAAACCCATTGCTTCACTTCACAAGGCATTCATTAACCCACTTAAAGCTGTTTGGAAAATGCCAGCAAATATATATCTTGCCATTTAATGAGGAAAGCACATCAGAGAATGGTGTGCAAACTAACTTACAAACTAGTGGAAAAAAAACGTAAAACTACTTCTGAATGACGAGGAATACATTTAAAGAAAATGCACAGCTCTCTGAACAGTATGCAAATCTTAAAAGTGTATCATTAAACAAATGTAAAAGCACATTCCAACGGACAATATTGGGCTGCAGAATAAACTGCCTCTTGTACTCAGCAATCTTAAAGATCTATAAATTGTGAAACTCTAGGCTGTGCTAGAAGCCACCAATGTGATAACATTTATCTCCCATGAGCTGTATCTCATGCCCTCCCAAAGTTCTGCTAGAGACTAAGAAGTATAACCAAGCGCTGGAGGGCATGAACTTCAAACTTCCATTGTCATTTGGTAAAAGCCACAACAACAGGAATGGGTTATAGCCTTTAGCAACCATAACCCTGCGTCAAGTATAAATACAAATTTTTTTTCTGAGAGGAGCAATTCCTTAGAGGTCAACAAAGGTAACAACATAATTATGATATGACAGATTTATGATTTAAAAATGCAGTGTAAACAAATGTTTATCATTGGGTATAATAAATACTATAAAAGCTTAAAGGTCTGTAAACAAAACAATAAAAGCTGTTAAAGTGAAATGAGGCTGCTAAACAACTGCTGACGACAGACGATCACGACGCAGCACAAAAGTAGAAGACTTTTATTATGACAGTCATATTCTAGTAATGGTTATGTGGGGAAGAAGTAGAGCTGTTTTATCATTAAATACATTTTAAGGTTCTGTTATAATGCTGCTCTGTGCAGTCTAACAAACACACAACATATTAAATCATCTTTGTTGTTTCCGTTTTCTAAAACCAAACCTAGATTTGAACATTCTTCTAAACATTTAGGATAATGTAGTACAAAAGTTAACAAATTATATAATTTTTGGACAATTTAATGACATTTTTTTTTACATATTGTGCCTTTAAAAGGGTACTATTATGTACATTATGTGTATTAGTATATTAAATCTGTGAAACGGTGTTTCTTTGACAAGGCAACACAATACTGACACAACTGAACACTTGCCCTGTTTGACAGGATTTATTTAAATCAGCATATTGTGATGTGTATGTTCCCAGAGGAAAACTCAGTGAAGGTGTTTGTGGGAGATCTGAAACAGTCCTTCCTTGCTGTTATCTCTCTTTGATTTTCTGCTTTGTAACTTTGAAGATGCACAAACAGCAACATTGCACACTCAAAGAACCCATTTCATTATTTATATTCCTGACATATAGTATAACACTAAAGGTAAACCATAAAAGTGCAGCGGTCTATGCAAATGTACAATATAGATCTCAAATTATTTTAAATTTAACATCATTGACATCAAATCTAGAATGACTTAACCCAAAAGAACATCATTGGCTAAACTCTTACAGCAAAATGTTACCTTTTGTAAAATCATCACTTATTGGACTCTATTTGAACAATCTAGGCACAATGTCAAAAGCACACGGCGCAAAAGCATTAAGGGTGTGTCCGAATGCACTTTTGCTATTTTAAGGAGGGAAAAATACGGTTGCACCCCGGCATATGGTCTAACAGGCTTGAGCTTATTCTCTTAATGAGTTTTAGGTGTGTTTTGAGTCTTTTGATTCTCATCTCACATTCCCTTTAAGAGTCAGTATGCCCCATATGGTGATGCCTACGTCTCTAAAACCCGACAGGTGGATTAATCTAAACTAGTTTTTATTAAAATAAATATAAATATGCATTTAATAAATAATACTGCTAATAATAATAACATTATAATAATGCAAATTGTCATGGATAAATTGAAAAAAGCCCCCCGAGGTGAAGGCATGGAGGTATAGTTTTTATATTTATGTAGAAAATATAATTTTTTTTCATATGTAAAGAAATGTATGTATTGCTGTACATCCTGTTTGTATTAAGCGTTTGAACCTGCATAGGCACATAACTAATGCACTCTGTGCTGGACTTTAGACCAGCTTTTAGTTGGTCAATGGTGCGCTCTATTTCTCAACATATATCTCAACATAGCAATGTGCAAACAACGCGCCTTAACACACCTCCTTTATAGACAGGCACACCCATGAGTCCACAAAGTTGCGCAAATGAATTTGCTATTTAAATCAACGCGGTGCAAAACATGAAAATTAGGGTTGCGCTGGTCTGAAAATAGCAACGGGCAAAACACGTATTGCGCCAGGGTGTATGATAGGGCCCATTATCATCACTAAACAGAAATACCAAGATAATGTTCACTTTCCAGAGCATTCTCATTCACCATTCCTCGTGTGTGCATGGAAAGATCATTTTTACCCCATCCAAAACTGAATCCATGACAATATTCAAATGATGGCTGTAATCTTAGAACTTTACTGCATTATACTGGAAAAAAAACAACAACAACAACAACAACAAATCTAAACTTTCGCTTTTGCTTAATCCCTCCCTGTTCAATCCTTGAAACTTTCAATAATTTAATATCTATATTCCTGACATAAATTATAACACTAAAGGTACATCATAAAAGTCCAGTGGTCTATACAACTGTACAATATAGATCTCAAATGATTTTAAATTAAACATCATTGCTATCAGATCTAAAATGACTTAACCCAAAAGAACAACATTGGATAAACTCTTACAGCAATATGTTACCTTTTGTAAAATCATCACTAAAGAGATATACCAAGATAATGTTCACTTTCCAGACTATTCCCATTCACCATTCCTTCTGTGTGTATATAGAAAAGATCATCTCTCCCCCATCCAAAATTGAATCCATGACTATATTCAAATGATATCTGTAATCTTAGAACTTTACTGCATTATACTGAAAAAAAGAGAGACAAAAACACTGTAGACTGTCACTTTTGCTTAAAGGTTCAGTAGGTGATTGTCTTCAGAAACATTTTTGTTGCACTGGTTGAAAGTCTCTTCACATTCCAATAGTAATGATTAAAGTAAATGATCTAAATGTATTTGAATGTATTTTTATATTCTGGGTAAGGCATAAAACTAAAAGATGGTCATCCAATTACAACTTGTCAGCCCGACAAATCGCATAATTGTGATACGTAGTTTAACTGTCTGTCAACAAATGTAAATTTGTACATCTGTGCAGCAGTTCATGCAGATCGAGATCGAGAGAAGGAGAGAGAGAGAGAGAGAGTGAGTTTGCTAGTATGATTAGTATGTTTGTTAGTATGTTTCCAGTATGGATTAGTATATTGTTAGTATGAATTAGCATGTTGCTAGTATGATTAGTGTTTCTGGTATGGATTGGTATATTGTTAGTATGAGTCGGTATGTTATTGGTATGTTCAATGTAAAGTCAATGTCATTTTTTTTTTTTTTTGGAAGTCTATGGGACAGTTGCTAGGGTGGCGTAAGTGGTTGCAAGGGTGTGGCTAGTAAGTTAAATGGTCATCGGTGATTGGCAGATTGGTAGTCTGAGTTAAATGGGCCCAACATTAAGTCTGACAGTCTGGCGGAAAGTTATGATTTTCTCAAGCCACCATACAGTAAATATGATATATTGAGTAATATGATGTATTATCTATATTTTAATTATAATATATATTTATAATATATATAAAAGTTATTTTTTTTTTTTTTTTTTACTACTACTACTACTACTACTATCTATTGTGTGTACAGTTTTTTATTATATGTTACCTTTTCATGTAAACTTTAGAACTGCTTTGGCAATACATTTGTAACATTTGTCATGCCAATAAAGCAACTATTGAATTGAATTGAGAGAGAGAGAGAGAGAGAGAGGAGAGAGAGAGGAGAGAGAGAGAGAGAGAGAGAGAGAGAGAGAGAGAGAGATGAGAGAGAGGAGAGAGAGAGAGAGGAGAGAGAGAGAGAGAGAGAGGAGAGAGAGAGAGAGGAGAGAGAGAGAGAGAGAGAGAGAGAGAGAGAGAGAGAGAGAGAACAAATGCGCTAAAAACAAATGCTGAATCAAAACTTTTTAAAATCCTGAATCATATTAGAATTACTTTTGCATGCTGGAGGAGGGATGACACCATGGCTGAAGCATTTCTTTTAGACAGGTAATGTTATGTTTTAAAACTCTTTTGGTCACGCAAAGCTGCAGGCAGGTGTGTTTGATATGGGCTGCAACTGAAAACTGCAGGAAGGTCGATCTCCAGTGCTGCGTCCCAATCCACATACTATCCGTCCTAAATAGTATGTGAAAATAGAATTCGTATGTCCCAAATCATAGTATGTTAAAAAGAGTATGCCAAAAATTCCCGGATGGTTTACTATTTCAGGTCAAAATTTTAAGTGTAGAAGCGTCCATACTCTAACCGCTGATATTACCCACAGTACATTGCGCGTTGGACGTGAATTCGATTAGAACTACAAAATGCGGGTGAAAAGTGTAAACAAACTACAAACATGATGGACGCGCGAGACCAACCGTCAAGCAGAGAGGCTTCGGTAAAGATGTTTGTATGACTGTTAATTAATATCTAGCCCACTGGAGAATATTTAAATACCGCTGTCTGTGTAATAATTCATCTGCAACAACAATACTGAACTTATATAAAGACGTTTTTGGACATTACCGTCTGAATGCAGAATTATCCAAAGACTTGAGGAGATTTCTCTGCATGAAAGACTCGTGAATGGGAGATTATCCTGCTGCTGCTTCTCCAATAAGGTAGGAAATTAAATACGACAGAAATGTGGATGATTGACAGGGCTCTTAACTAAGCAACACAACGATCTGTGTAACGGGGAAGTAGTATGTCCCAAAGCTTGCATACTTTTCTGTTACACACTCAAAAGTATATATTTTTCCTCCACAAAAAAAGCACACACTTTTAGGTTGTAGTATAAGTATGCGAATTGGGACGCAGCACAGGAATAGGGTTGAGCACCCCTGTTTTACAGCATAGATAATGTAGATTTTTATTTAGTTTAACAGCAAAACATAAGCAAATATCGATTTTCCGCCTTACCGGCTTTACTGAGGTGAAGTTGGTTTTATATTCACATTGGTTTGAACAATGACAGACTATGATGCGCTCCCTATATTGTTTACCATGCTACTCTGAATATTCGCTCTAAAATAGCATGCACATATGACTAGTGATAAGTGTAATTCCTGCACGCCGCCGGCCAACCACTAATCATACTGTAGGTGCTTTAGAACAATGCGAGAGTGAGATCAGCGATCCTTTTATGCATGAAATCTTGCACATTATGACAAGTTTTGCTTGCTACACAACTGAAAACATGCTAGATATAATACAGTTTTCAGTTCAGAATTGTAGTATTATAAAGTACTGTAAAGTTTTCTAACTGGTGAATGACATGATCTAACGTAATGGGTTGTCTACTGTCATTTTGTAATGTGCGCTATCGTGATTTCAGGAGGCATGGCTTTGGATGGCATGGGTGGGACTGTGATTTAAATATATTGTGCTAACTGGTTTGCATTTTGGCAGATCACCTATGCACCGTTTATTTCTCCCTTGTTCAATCCATGAAACTGAATAATGAGCACTTTTCTCTTCTTTATGATGAATTACTTGTAGTATTCCTCATTTGTAAGTAACCGATAAAAAACATTTGCTAGATTTAAAAATGTAAGTTTCAAAAAGGAAAAAACTGTGTTATTCTTTTGATTAAGCCAACCTACAGAAAAAAAATTCTAAATCTACACCAAGCCCAGTCTCTTTTAAAGAAAACATTTAATGTTAATTAGAATTTTCTCCCATCATTTATGTTAATGTGGACGTCTAATATCTAAAAGCTATCCTCTAATCTGGATTTTAACTAAAGATGAAGTAATTTTATTGAAAAATAAATAAAAAATTCATGCCATTCATGACAGAGTCATTATATTCAGACAATTCACTGTCTGTACCAGTAATGAGGTCACTGGTTGTTTGCCTCATCCTTTTCTACTGTATGTGCGCCCTCATTTGCAGTTTGGTGCTTTCAAAAATACATCTGGCAGACGAAAGACTTCTGATCATTATTATTATTATGATTTATTAATTATTTTTTCTTACATTTAGTGATGGCAGATATAAACTTGGAGCTAATTGTGCTGAGAAAAAAAGTTCACTATGTAAGTGTACAAAAAAAGAGAAAGAGAGAAGTCAAGATAAGAGTGAAAAAATGAAAATCTAAATGCTCTTTATACAAGTATGATTATGCTAGAAGGAAGGTGGAACAGGAGAGCTGAATAACCTCAAACAATCAATGTGTAATGCTATTATGGTTATGGATTGTAATATGTGTTAGGCCTATTAACGGACTGTTAATTAGATTTTTTCCTTTCCTCATGGTTTCTAAAGTATTTATGTATGCCAAAGAGCGCACATCGGATATTTGTGGACATGGATTTACTTAACTATACTTCAGGGACACATTTGTCCTCAGATATGAGCTAAATCTGATTAAATCCTCCGTGGGGATATTCAGGGATGTTCTCAATTGTAAAAAAAAAAAAAAATGTCTCATGCATAAATAATAAGCATGTATTTTATTTATTTTAAAGCTGCAAATATTTTCATTTAGGGATTAAGGTTAGGCAATATAATTAGCTTTATATAAAAACCAACAGAGGTCTATATAGTATATGTTTTTAAATATATGCCAAATTAACTGTGTGTGTGCATGTGTGTGTACAGCACATGAAACTTGCTAAGAGCTATGAAACTAGCAAATCAGCAAATCTTCCAAATAAACAGCATGCACACTTGAAACATCCCTATTTGTGTATATACATATTTTAAAGCATAAAAGCATATTTTTTTTTAAAGCATAAAAAAGAACCTCTTTCAACAAAATGCTGATCAAAAGGAAACCTGTCTCTTTTGAATAATGAACTATGCCATTTCATGTTTCATGTTTAACAAAAACAGGGAATTATGCTTTTTGATCAGTAATTCTTTAAATGTAATATGCTTTAAACTGAAAGAAATGTCATCACATCTAAACAACAACAACAGACCTTGCAAAATAGTAGTTTTCTATTGAACTAACAAAAGCATATCAAGAAAAATGTTTGTCTAAAAAATATTTGGTGTCATATTTTTCAAGGACAATGAACTACAATGATCAACTATTCTACATTCCATAATGTATGAATAGTAGGTACGTTATGTATATAAAACTGTAAAAAAAAAAGCAGTATGTATAACTGTAGGAGAAACAGATCAAAACACAAAATAAGTTTCAATAGGCAAATTATATTTACAGTGAACAAGAAAAACAAATAACACAAGGAATATTAAAGGCCACGTTCAAAGGTCATGCAGCTTCACAATATTTACAAGAATTATATTTTGTTCATGGAAATATTGAAAGGATTTGTACATCATTCCATGAAGGCATTTTGTAAATGTCCTACTGGAAACCTTTCAAAACTGGATATTTCATAATAAATATGCATTGCTAGAAATTGAATCTGGTGAAATTTAAAGGGGATTTTCTCAGTATTTAGATTTTTTGAAACCTCAGATTTGAAAAAAGTTGACTCTGCCAAATGTTGCTCTATCATAACAAACCAAAAAGCATATTTATTCAGCTTACAGATTAGGGCTGTGTGATTAATCTAAATCGAATCGCAATTTGAAATGTTACGATTAGTTAATCACAAGGGCCTGCAATATGAAATGTATATGTATTATTTAATTTCCTCCCACCCGAGCAAATGTGTGACTGCCGGCTGTGTGTGGCAGTCTTACTAGCCAATTGAGTGAGCACACTTTCGTTCTGCCCAATCAGAATTTTGCAACCAAACTACACCCGCAAAAAAAAAAAAAAAAAAAAGAAAGCGCTGACAAGTGGGATTTTGAGAATATTTCGGTTTCAAAGTCACAGACAACAAACAAATCTAGTAATTTTTAAGAGCTGTCACAGAATTGTTGCAATGACTTACAGATTATTGAACTGAAGCTTGACTACAAAATTAAATCGTAAATAAAATCGCATTCTAAATATCAGTCTATAAAAAAAAAAAAAAAAAACGCAATTAGATATTTTCCCCAAATCTCACAGCCTTATTACAGATGATACAAATATAATTTTAGACACAAATCAATATTAAAAGGTATGCATAAAGATGTTTAGTACGGTGGCCGAGAGACCGATGCGCTGCAATTTAAGAAAACACATGCAATTAAAAAAAATAAAATTTTTGTAATTGCATGTTTTCCTAAATTGTCCCACTGTCTGATGAAGAGCCGTGTGGCTCGAAACGTAACACGCTTTGTGTCAGCCGTTTTAATTTAATAAATTTGTATTTATGGAGCTTTGGTGTTGCCGCCTTGGTTGAATCTACATGTTTTCCTAAATTGCAGCATGTTAAGCTCTCTCTGCCACCGTAGTTTAGCCATATTTAAAATAAACATTATAATTCTCTATTAAAAGGAAACAGGTTTAATGTAACTGATTTTCAACTCTTACCTCTCAAAAATATTTACAGTTAGGTCCATAAATATTTGGACATCGACACAATTCTAATATTTTTGGCTCTATACACAAACACAATCGATTTAAAGTGAAACAAACAAGGTATGCTTTAACTGCAGACTGTCAGCTTTAATTTGAGGGTATTTGCATCGAAATCAGGTGAACGGTGTAGGAATTCCAACAGTTTGCATACATGCCTCCCACTTGTTAAGGGTCCAAAAGTAATTGGACAATTGACTTCTAAGCTGTTCCATGGCCAGGTGTGTGTTATTCCCTCATTATCCTAATTACAATGAGTAGATAAAAGATCCAGAGTTCATTTCAAGTGTACTATTTGCGTTTGGAATCTGTTACTGTCAACTCTCAAGATGAGATCCAAAGAGCTGTCACTATCAGTCAAGCAAGCCATCATTAGACTGAAAAAACAAAACAAACCCATCAGAGAGATAGCAAAAGTATTAGGTGTGACCGAAACAACTGTTTGGAACATTATTAAAAAGAAAGAATGCACCAGTGAGCTCAGAAACACCAAAAGACCCAGAAGACCACAGAAACAACTGTGGTGGACGACTGAGGAATTCTTTCCCTGGTGAAGAAAACACCCTTCACAATAGTTGGCCAGATCAAGAACACTCTACAGGAAGCGGGTGTATGTGTGTCAAAGTCACCAATCAAGAGAAGACTACACCATAGTGAATACAGAGGGATCACCACAAGATGTAAACCGTTGGTGAGCCTCGAAAACCGGAAGGCCAGATTACAGTTCTAAGAAAGCCTTCACAGTGCTGGAACAACAGCCTATGGACAAATGAGATTAAGATCAACTTGTACCAGAGTGATGGGAAGAGAAGAGTAAGGAAGGAAAAGGAACTGCTCATGATCGTAAGCAGTGAAGCATGTCAATGGAGCTGGTTCTCTTGTATTTATTGATAATGTGACTGCTGACAAAAGCAGCATAATGAATTCTGAAGTGTTTCAGGCAATCTTTTCTGCTCATATTAAGCCAAATGCTTCAGAACTCATTGGACGGTGCGTTACAGTGCAGATGGAGAACGACCCAAAGCATACCGCAAAAGCAACCAAAAGAGTTTAAAGGGAAAGAAGTGGAATGCTATGCAATGGCCAAGTCAATCACCTGATCTGAATCCAATTGAGTTTGCATTTCACTTGCTGAAGACAAAACTGAAGGGAAAACGGCCAAAGAACAAGCAGGAGAGCACCACCAGGAAAGAAACCCAGCGTCTGGTGATGCCTATGCGTTCCAGACTTCAGGCTGCAATTGACTGCAATGGATTTGCAACCAAGTAAAAAAAATGAGTTTTATTCATGATTATTATTCTGTCCAATTACTTTAGGACCCTTAACAAGTGTAAGGCACATATGCAAACTGTTGAAATTCCTACAGCGTTCACCTGATTTGGATGTGAATACAGTCAAATTAAAGCTGACAGTCTGCAGTTAAAGCACATCATTTCATTTCATTTTAAATCGATTGTGTTGGTGTATAGAGTCAAAAATGTTAAAATTGTGTTAATGTCCAAATATTTACACACCTACAGTAACTGTATAATAGGAAAATAAAGCCATTGGAGACAGTAGTTTAACTGACTACAAAATTTCAGTCATTCTGCACACCGTCATCAAACACAAGCCAAATGCAAATATTAAAAAGTCTCTCACTGACACCTCACGCTGCGCAGCTGACTAAATGGACAGAATGAATGGTAGATATAATTCGTCCATGTCTCTTTATTGGCAGAACATTTGCAAGTGGAACAATGGACTTTCTCAGATTCAGTGATCAGTTTGCCTTACTCAGAGAGGCACTGTAAATGCAGTAAATCTGACTGGCTCACACCAAAGGAAAAAGGTATTGTTATGCAGATTACAGCCTGGAAATGGCCTCCAGAGGTATCCACAGACAGATCTCGCCAGCCCTTTCCAGGGGCACAACATGGCCACAAAAAAGTATTTAACTACTAAAAACTGATCTAAAGAGAGAGAGAGAGAGAACCCCATTTTAAAGCTATAGAACATGGTAAATAATATGATCACTGTATGCCCATACTGTACACAGACAGCCAGCCAAACAAACAGATGTATTTGTGGATGTCAGATAAAGACAGCCAAGCAAATAAATGGACAGATTAGTAAACAGACAGGCAGGAAAACAAGTAAATAGTGAGAACATTGACAGCTAGTTTGACAAATAAACAGATGGACTGACAGATAAACAACTAAACAAACAAACAGACTGAAAGACAAGGCACTATTTACAGTATTTACAGCATCTTAGAAACGAGAAACAGAACCAGTTAGACAGCCACACACAGCTCACAGAGTCAGACAAATAAATACAAACAGGTGAATTTGGAAAATTGCGGCTAAAGTTAGTTTTATATTCGCACATTTGGACTTTCTCCTAAATTTAATTTCAGAAAAGTATTCTTTGCATATTGTAAATAGCGAAATCATATTCGCAGCCAATGACTTTTAAAAGTACAACATTGTTTACAGTCAATCAAGTAGTGCTAATGTTGTTTTGAAGTCATATTTACATGCGATTTCAGACCGAATATTCAAAGTAGCGTAATAAACAATGTAGAGATCGTGTCACAAGTTGTCATTTAAATTTGCGAATGTAAAACCAACTTTACCTCAATATTTGACCATTAAAAGGGTGATTCCAGTTAAAGTGGAAAACTATTTGATAAACATTCCAGTAAATATCTACATCCATTACAGAAAAAAACCTTGAGTCCAAAAACTATCACCACAGTACTACTTTATCTGTATTAAATTTAAACACGACCAGTTTTAAAATGGTAACTTATCACAATCTACAGTAACAACACAGCGTCAATCATAAAACACGAATGCTTTATCAGATGCGTCAGTGACATGCACTTTTCCTGCATAGCCTATTAAAGACCAATGCAAAGCTTCAAAGATGCAACATCTTTCTCTAGCAAAAAAAAAAAAAAAAAAAAAAAAAAAACCACACTATTAAATCCACCTGCCAGTTTCAAGATCACAGTAAACAGAAGAAATCCGCGCGTTTGCACTCGTGCATGCTACAGAATCAACCTGCTCGAGCGCATTCCATCCTCACAAAATCACGTCCATAACATTCCTCTAGGATGCAGCTTAAACCAAATCAATGTTTACATCATGGCTGAAACCACTTCGTCTGACAAACAGAATGCAAAAGAAAGTTTTAAGCACGTTCTCTAAAAGAATCGACTCACTTTCCACGACTTCAAGTTTCTTTTTTCAAGAGAACCGACGTGCAAAACACAGTCCACGATCCAGAAACGCGTACTTTCCGAGGAAAAAGTAGGATCCACTCACCGAAAAAAAAGCAGGAATCCTCCGCTCGTCCTCCTCAGCAGTGCTCGCACACGCTGTCTTCTACACACTCGAGCTCTCTCTCATCTTCCACACACACAGCCCGCTGGAAAGTTTAGTGACGTCAGCCACTCAGTTAAATGCCACCGCAGGAGTCTCGCCGACCAGCTGGAGGTTTAAAGGGCCAGGATAGGGGTGATGCAAACCAATACTACACATCTCATTATTGTTACAGTTGAAGTCAGAATTATTAGCCCTCCTGAATTTTATATATATATATTCAACACATTTCTAAACATAATAGTTTTAATACTTATTTAGGCCAACTGATTTATTTTATCTTTGCCATGATGACAGGATATTATTTTACTTTATATTTTTCAAAACACTAGTATTTAGCTTAAAGTGCAGTTTAAAGGCTTTTATAGTCATTGTATAGAAATAGTTTGTTCTGTAGACAATCAAAACAAATATTGCTTAAGGGGGCTAAAAATTTTGACCTTAAAATGTTTTTTAAACAAAATTTAAACTGCTTTTATTCTAGCCAAAATAAAACAAATAAGACTTTCTTCAGAATAAAACATATTATAGACAATTCTGTGAAACTTGCCGAGCTCTGTTAAACATCATTTGGGAAATATTTGCAAAGGAGGGCTAATAATGTTGACCAACTGTATATATTTTTCACGCTGTATGTATACATTAATGATGTAAAACCTTTTAAGCTCAAAGCAGATTTGACATTTTCAGACCTCTTTCAAAAACAGCTGGTTGTTGTGAAACAGAATAAATGACAAATCTATTAAGATTATTAAAATTATTAGGCCTCCTGTGAATATTTCAATTCTTTAAAATTATTTCAAGTGCTATTTAATGGAGAGAAGTGATTTTCAACTCGTTTTTAAACGTATATAATAAGCTAGCTGTAATAACCATTTTCTACACTGTAAAAAATTATATGATCAATTAGTCATGACAGCATAATGTGTTTTAGGTCATTGTAACTTAATTGATTAAACTAAGTTAATCATGTTCTAACTTAATTTTATAAGTTACACAAGCTGTTTTAAGTCAGTTTAACACAATATACTGTAAGTTCAATCGATTCATAGGGTAAATTTGATTCAGCTTAAACATTTAAGGCAATCAGGATTTTTTTTTTTCAGTGTAATAACTAAATTATTTTTGTCATTGCCACGATGACAGCACATAATATTTTACTAGTTATTTTGTAAGATACTAGTATTCAGCTAAAGTGCAATTTAAAGGGTTATCTAGGTTAATTGTGTTAGTCAAGTTTGGTTATTTAGGCAAGTCATTGGAAAACAGTGGTTTGTTCTTTAGCCAAATAGAAAAAAAAAACAGTATTATTTCCTAAGAGAACTAATATGAACTATTATTTATTTTATAGGAAATACTGTGAAAATATCCTTACTTTGAAAAAAATTTATTCACAGAAACATTGATAATTTTGCCTCAACTGTATTTTTACATACATACAATTTTTGATGATACAAATTTGGAAGAAAGTACACATTTGTGTAACTGGACTACGTTATATTGGTCTTCCATCATTTGAAATTGGACAAAATCATTTTGGACCCTGTACTGGGTGTAAGCAAGGCTTTGGTGTGGGCATGGACATCCAGTGGGCTGGTGTATGTATAAGTTGAGCCGTTGTCTCCCCTATACATATTTAACACATGAGTAGTCCTTTTCATCTGACATTCCAGGGATTTCTCAATTTGATTGCATGATTTTTTTTCTCCATCATTGTAAAGATTGTTTTATATAATAATACAGGGAATTTCATCATGTTTTTTATTAATATATTTTTAAATTAAATAATAAAACCTTGCTCAACCCATTCACCTCAATAATTTGACAGTGAAATAGTGAAAAAATATATAGAAATTGATTGACTTTTGGAAAAATTACCATTGCAGCAATCAATTTGACTGAACAAGAAATGGGGCGTGACTCAAAACAATCAATCTCAAAAAAGCCAGTCAGAACAGTTCTCTGTTTGTGTGGTCACTAGCACTCACGAGGCTAACATTGCCACAGCTGGTGTTTAAATACATCTCTTTTGTCCACTTTCAGCTATTTTTCTGACTCCTTTAAGGGGAGAGCATATGGACATTCATGTAATGGGCTTTTTCCTGATCGTTTAATTTAGTATTGTGAAATAATCTTGCACAATTTATAGAAACTTGGTAGGTGAAAATCAAAATTATACAGAGAGCTGTAGCTTTCATTGCTGCTCTGATAGCAGCAAAACAACACTGAGTGCTGTGAGTTTGTTAGATTGATAAGCGTACATTGTTTAAAAAAATGATTTCATCTTCGAATTCTGTCTGGCAAACACGCCATGAGGCATTACGTGACATTTTCTTAATGCTGAATACATTACCTGACAGAAGACTTGTCAAAGTTTTAGGAACACCAAATAATAACTTGACTTCTAGTTGATCATTTGGTATCAGAAGTGGCTTATATGAAAGACAAAGGCCTCTAGATTATGCTTATTTTACAAAAATAAAATATGCTCATGCATTGATTTTTAATTATTTAATTAGGACAGTAAGGCCTGACTTTGCTTAGACAAAGGTCTTGTCACCTAACAGAAATAATGTACAGTATAGAACATAAAGTCATGGTGCAGTGGAAAAAGAATTAATATTGTGTATGACTCCCATGAGCTTGGAGGACTGCATCCATACATCTCTGCAATAACTCAAAAAACTTATTAATAAAGTCAACCTGGAATGGCAAAGAAAATATTCTTGTAGGACTCCTAGAGTTCATCAAGATTCTTTGGATTCATCTTCAATGCCTCCTCCTTCATCTTACCCCAAACATGCTCTATAATGTTCATGTCTGGTGACTAGGCAGGCCAATTGGACAAAAGCTTAAAACATTTCAGATTCTGTTTACACCTGTATTTAACATTGCCCAATATGAGAGCATTTTCAAATAGAAAAAACTAAAAATTAATTTGGCACACTGTCACTCTCACAAGACAAATTTAATTGGACAAGGTTTCAACCTACAAGGTCTTCATCAGATCACAAGTCAGCGTATTTCAACTTACTAAATGAATTGAAATCATTTAGAGAACTAAAGCTTGTATTAAAAAAACGAACAAATGCAAAACTGATCAAACATTTTCTTGTCTCGTCGCATGAAATCACATAAATGATGGATCAAATCTTGTCATTCCTGATATGATGTGTGCAGGTGAACGGCCTACATTTAGATTATTATTATTATAGTAAAAAGGCCATCCATGCTATAAAAAGGCCTCCCATCAACTGTCACACAAAACTGATGTGTGGCACGGTCAGGTGGGTGATGAGGAATCCAGGGAGAATGAGAATGACTGCCTTAGCATCACAAAAAGAGCTCTCACAAAGAGATCACGCTGATTTTTTGAGCACAGTGCCAGTCAAGTGGTGCAGGAACAAAATGTAAGGAAAGGTTTTAGACGTTATTGGCTAGCTATGACTGAGCATAAATGCTGGAGCTGTAGATTTATTGGTTTTACTGCAAAAATCCACAAGAAAAACACTGCTTCATTCACACTGATTACAATATTCACTGGCAAACAACAGGAACACAAAAGGGTGCCAAAATTGCGTATGTAATCACTTTCTTTTCAAGCGAAATTTAGAATATTGTTCTTTACAAACTTGAAAAGGAATCATATGAAATATGAAAAAGGCATACATTTTATTGCTGATATGAAATTCTACAAAATTAATAACCATAGTTAAATTAATGACCATAAACAGATTTTAAAACATATTCTTAATCAGTCTGAAACTCAGAGGATTGAAGGGTGGGTCAAAAGAAAAATGCATTCATTCATTTTCTTTCAGCTTAGTCCCTTATTTATCAGGGGTCACCACAGCGGAATGAACCGTCAACTATTCCAGCATATGTTTAATGCAGTGGATGCCCTTCCAGCTGCAACCCAGTTCTGAGAAACACCCATTCACAGACACACATACACTACGGCCAATTTAGTTCATCCAATTCACATATAGCGCATGTCTTTGGGGGAAACTGGAGCACCTGGTGGAATCCCACACGAACATGAGAAGAGCCAAAAGAAATGTATCATCTTTTTAATCTTCTTTACCGCAATACTTTTTTAATACTTTACCGCAATCACACAATGTAAAAAATAAATAAACAAAAAACAGGTGGGCCAAAATGTTGGCCTGACTGAAATTGTGATTTTTAATTTGACATTTTGTATTTAGTAGTTCATCCAGTGTCTTTTGTCATGCAACTATTTCTAAATGTTTAAAAATACATTAGTTTATGTAGCCATAACAAAACATGTACCATGCTGTATTTTTATATCTAAATATATATATATATATGGCAGAATTAATTTTGTACATGTACTGACTGTTTTTTTTATCAAGTTTATCTCTCTAGCAAACAGTGGAGATCAAAATTACATTTAATTAAGGTGAATTTATCTTCACGGTTCAAATTTTTAAGGAATTTTAGTTGAGGCTGTACCATGTTAGTAGAACAGTGTATTACAAAATAACTAAGTCACTTCAACAAATACCTTTTGTTTGTGGAAAACACGATGATCATAGTGATTGCTGGTTGACTGGGTGATGAACACAGGGAAGAAACCATTTTGGAGAAGGATCTTCTAAAAAAAAAACATTTAGTGTATTTGTAAAAGAGGCCAAACTCTTGATGCAGAAAACAGAACAGAATTTCATTCTCTACCCACATAGTTTCCCCACAGTTTGACAACCAGACTAATGTTTCCCATCAGACCCAAATAAATTACAATTGCTTTTAGCTCCTCAGCAGAGTGTGATTGAGCCTTTTGATTCTCTCTCCAATGAGAGGTTTGGTCACTGCATGGCAGGGGTGATTCTACGATTTATTTAATGGGGTGGAACACAGGGGAGCAACAACCAGTCAGGGGGTGGCATATAGCCATATTTTCAATGATTAAAGTCAAAATAATTTAAATGTGACTTTATTCTTGAACATTGCAAACAAAAACAACTACATACAGTTTATTCACTCCAATCATGGTGTCATTCTATCTTAAAAGTGTCAAAATGCCATTAATAAAATCCTACAGTTTAGCGTTGAACCACTAAACAACAAGAAAAAAGGTACAACAATTTGTAAGCGGTTTAGGTTCATATAGCTTAAAAACTAAGGAGCTTTCAACATACAATAATGTATTTCAATATTTATGGATATACAAGCCTGCAATTACAATTCATAATTTACTTACGATGAAAAGAGAAGTGGTCTACAGCTTGCAAAAGTGTGCTTCTCTTGTTTTTGAGCTTTGAAAATGTCACAGTACAGTATACATGCTACAGTATATACACTTCTGGAGAGCGGCAAATACAAATACATCCCAGGAGGTACTTTTTTTTGTAGTTTTTGTTTTCGCGAATGCACCAGAGGCTGCTGTGTACGCTTTTTGAGATCTTATATTTCTCTTGCGATTGCCATTGGTGCCTGCTCTTCTTGCATAAATCTACCAGAGGCCGCTGCCGATTGACTTACTGCCTGAGTGACTAACTTATCACTGACCCACCCTCCTCCTACCATAAACCTAACCAATAATGTTTTCAAAAGCACTGATTGACCCGCCCACCCACCTAAACTCAACAGACAGTGTTTTAAAAAGCAATCCAGAAAAAGAAAAGCCTTTGCATTAGCCTGTTTTTTTTAACCATGTTTTTAGTTTTACCCCATTCTCACCCCGTTATTTACTTGTTTATTTAATTTTTTGGCTTTTGTTTTTGTCTTACCTGCTTTCTGGAACCGTTATTTGCTGGACTCGAACCCTCTTATCGTGGTCAACTCCTCTCTGCATCTCAAGTCCGCTGACGTATGCAGTGAGCTTCTGGACAAACAGGTAACAGTGGGAAAGTCATCCATAAAGAGGTAAGCGGTCACCTGGCAAGCGTGAAAAGGAATGGCGTCATACCGCACCGTATAGCATTCGTTTTAAAGATGAAATGGAGCCATATGTACTTCTGGCTACATATATCGCGATCTTCAAAAATGTATATAAGGGGACGTTTCAGAATGAGCCTATGTTGCAGTCAGGCTTTGAGCTCCAGTCAGCAGGGCTCATCCCATTTGCCCTAATCCCTTCAGAAGGTCCCTCTGAAAAGTTTAAGTCATAGGGATGAGCCCTTCTGAACTAAATGCAAGGTGTGGCACCAAACAGCTTCGCTGCACATAAAGGGTCAAGTTCAAAAGAAACCATCAGTTGTATCCTTCAAAATCCTTCATTTCAAAAGGCCCTGTGAAGTGAACAGTTTTGTGCACTTCAGTTTGGAACGACACTTGTATTGCAGCCATGATTGTTTTCACTCTGAAGTGCCCTTTGGAGGCTGATAAATCTCATTTGGAATGCACCAAGGGTTGTTGCTAGAAGGACTACAGCTCCAGCGAGAAGTTAAAGAGAATTATTTATATTATTTTATTAAATTACGCTTCAAATTGTCTTTTATTAACTTCTATCCATATCACAACCCTAAATCTACATCTCACAGTGACGCAAAAATAGTGTCACAAACACTATGCTATAGCCACGGCTGTATCTCTTAGACTTTTCCACCAGAGAATGAGTAGGTGTGTTCTACATTTGTTTGTGGGATTTTAAATGCACCATTGCTCCAGCACCTATGCAGATGTTATGGGCCATTCCACTCAATGGGTGCCATTTGCTTTTTTGGAACTCTTTCAATTTAAACCTTTCCACAGCAGAATTCAATAAATAACTATTAAAAATCTGTACTGGTCCATTTCAGCTATCTTTATTATTTTTTACACAGTTTTTAAATGGGAGAAAAGTGCAGTTTCTCAGTGCTGTTACCAAAACTCTGGGAGGTGTTTATGAAGAAGCTGTTGTTTTCAAAATATATATTTATCATTAAAAAACTATTATGAAATGAGCATATTTCTCAAAATATGCAACTTAAACCAAGTTAATCATTTTCTTTATAGTGCACTTTTAATAAGCAATAAGATTCATGGTGGACCCAACATACAACTTTAAAAATAAACAACTCTGTTTAACTCTGTTATACACTCATATAAAACCACCCCTGTATGTGGTTTCAGTCCAAATTCAGTTCAGGATTAAGTCACTTAGAATGGCTCATCATCTTGCAAAGTCAGAGACAATTAAAAAGTTATGCTACCAGCTAAACAGGGATTGAAAGATTAATTCATTTATTTTATTTTCCGCTTAGTCCATTTATTAATCAGGGATCACCACAGCGGAATGAACCGCCAATTTATTGTCTAATTTGGATATGAAGTATTCTTTTTAAAATATCTCATTTAAAATGCCTTGCTGTATATTCTGAAGCGCAGTTTAAGTCATTAAATATGCTTTAAAAACAGCTTTTTAACTCATGTTAGGATAACTTTAGATAAGCTGTGGCCTTGACATTTAGAGGATTGTAGGTTGTTCTCTAATTTTGATGAAGCTCTGTAGGAGGTTTATCATATAAGGAAAGAGATCAACTGAATGACTAAGCCCAAATGCTGTATATGTCACGGTTGGTGGCAGGGATAAGGAGTGAGGACTCAAGAAAATGGGTTTTTATTGATAATAAAATAAAAGGTAACAAAAACAACCCTAGGGGGGAAAACATTAACAGAAAGACAAAAACAAACTAGACTGGGCTGGCAGGGAAAAGCAGGGCTGGACAAGGCTGGACACGACAAGATAAACGACGATATACAATGACAGGACAGCAGACAAGAGTGAGCTATAAGGAGAACAAATTAAGAAACAGAATCAGATGAATAGAATAAACTAATAATGGGATAACTAGATAGGAGGGACTAAACGCAAGACAGGAGAGCACATGACAAAAAGAGACAACACAAGCCATGTGCTCATGTGAAACAGGACTAAAGCTGCGGAGTTTGAGCACACTTGCACACTAGAGCACACTAAAGCACACTAGAGTTTGAGTTTGCGAAATTCAGTACTACGGTGCTGCGAAAAGGGGCGGGATTAAACAAGATGATTACACATTTAAAAAAGTGAGCGATTGATCAATATTAAAATTTGTGTCCAGATAGGTCATGTTTTGATCCTCGATTGGTCTCACGCATCATGTGATGCGATTTCGCAGGTCAGAGTTCACCAAGCTTGAACCTTTCAATGCAGCGAACTGCGAAACTTTTTGCACAAGTTTCTGGTCTGATGCATTCGCGTGCTTATGAATGGAAGTCTATGGGGAGAAAAGAGCAGTGTGACTGCAGTGTAGGGCCTCGCACACGTAATACACAATTATGTAGTGCGTTAACTTTAAATTAGCTCAAAGGGAATATAACAGAACTTAAAGCAGCTCCAAAAGAATCAACTCTCTTGAACTGAACAAACGACTCGTCCAGCGCTCGTTTGAACAGACAGGGCTGTTGACTCAAAAATGAATATTGCTATTCGAACTAAAGTAAAACACTTTAATATTTAAGCAGGGTAACAAGATCTAGGTATAAGGCATTAGATTCATAAGTATACACAGGTCCCTTTCCTTTCAATACAAAAGAGACTTTATTGACTACAAGCAAACTAACAAAAACACACATACACACACGCATTCATTCTGGTTGCAGACAAGGAATAGAAGGAAAGAAGAGTTTAGAAGAGATGTGATGTAAAACGTCAAGATGTAAAACCTAACCAAGCGAACCAAATAATCAATCCTTTACTGTGTCTTAGACAGGGTTATCTATCATTTAACATGATTAGCAGATCATACACCAGTTCAGCAATGGATCTGGAGATGTACTTGCGTTCTTTTGTGATGTGGGGATGTCCCTCTGTGGAGCTGGATTCCCACGTGAGTTCACTGGTGGTTGGTTTGGTCGTTGTAGTGACGTCTTTGAGGCTGGTGATGAAGTGAAGTCCGGTAGTTTAAGTTGGAGACGGCCAAACTGTTGTCGTGTTGACGGGTTTCGCGATGCTAGACTCTCGACGGAAAGAAAAGAAAGAAGAGTAAACGGAAGATGGGGAAGTTTGAGGCTGTCTTCATCCCATCTTAGTGTCCAAGTCCGGCTGGACTGGGCCTGGAGAAGAGTTGTCCTGGAAGTGGAGCATCTCCACTTCTCCACAGCCGCTGCTGGTGCAACTCTGTTGGACTGGACGACTGTACTCTGCTCTGCTCTGTTCAGACTCTGCTCGCTGCTGCTGCTTGCCTAGAGAATGTTTGGGGTGATGGGTTTTAACCACCAATGTTTCCGGCCCCTAATAGAGGTGGATCAATAAGGCATTGTCCGTGGATCTGCGTGGCAGTCCCATGTTAGCACATGCACTTTGGTGTGACTCACTCACATGAGCCATGGTGCTTAGACATATAGTATTAAGCTTACATTTATAATATGAACATGATACATTTTACATATCTATAATTAAAAAGGAATGAAAGAAAGGGAAAGGATTTCACTCATTCATCTTAAATAACATACACGTAATGGTACGCTTGTGATAACTCAAAGCATAATGGTTACCCATGATTAATGCATTCTTAACATATACAGGATTCAGGTGTCATACAAGAGCAATAACATGACATTTCATTAAAAGTCCGCTATCATCGTTTTGAGGATGATCTGATGAACTTTAATGTTTGGTTAGATTATAAAATTCAGAGAGGATTTTTCATTCTCTGTTTTGGCCAAAGTCAGTCAATTTGCTGTCTTGCATGGGGGTTGAAAACCCCATTTCCTGAGGTCAAACACAAGTTCTTTGTTAAGAAATGTGTTCTCGTGATCAGTTACCCATTCGTCTTGAGTTAACTTGATCAGGATAGTGGGTCCGGATGACACTTAACTGATGATGAACCAGTCATGTGGCCCTTCCTGCTCTGTACTGCAACAAATGTGGCCTGACCTTCTGATTTTGGTCAGAGACCAAAATGGCTCTCGATCAAGATGATTCTGATCACAGGTGTCGACTTAGTTATTGGCGTCTGCATCGTTAAGTCCTCACAGCAGCTTTAAACAGTCAGTAGAAATTGCAAAGCAAACAAATCACATGTTAATATGCATTAAGTGATATATCTGTATATATACACAAATCTTTTTCATTAATTCGTTTTGTTTACTTACTGAGTGTAAGGTTAGTTGGCATCGTATCCCGAGTGGTCTCTCTACTAACGGAGGGGCAATGACCCAGCACAGCGTCCCTGATTTCAAACCACAGGAATTTTCTCTGACCATTTTGGATTTTATTTGTTTTGTACTATGCCCGCGTTTTTTTAAACTTTCCGCAGACTTGTATAGTTGTATGCTGAATCTGTACCTTCTCAGGCTCAACGGTGTATTTGATCACATCCTCATTTCTGCAACAGCCGTCAATCTGCTGTTGAACATGTTCAGTAGAGGTGTCTTCAACTATCCAGTACTGTCTGTTCTCCATTTTTGCTTTTTTGTAAGCGAGCGCGATTGCAAATTAACGTAAGTGAAATGGGCATATTACCTCTTAACCTGCCTTTGCCCTCAACCCTGCCCCCAAAGCCCCAGTTGGCCCGATCTGGCCCAAGGTATTCAGCGGGCCAAATAAGGACAGCCACTGGCCCCAAGGAAGCCCCGCTTTGGCCTGATCAGGCCCCAGAAGTGACTGTGGAAACGCGACTGACCCTGGCTCACCCTGGCACGCTCAATTTAGGCGCGATAGTGGAAACGCGAGTGTTCACATGAAACAAAACACTAAAGGCTCTATTTTAATGTAAAATATTTGTATATTGCTGTACATCCTGTGTGTATTAAGTATTTGAACCTGCATAAGTACAACTAATCCACTCTGCGCTGGACTTTAGACCAGCTTTTACTTGGTCAATGGTGCATTCGGTCACACTTTATTTTGATGGTCCGTTTGTTGAACCTAAGTTGCATTGCATCTACATGCCAACTAATTCTCATTAGATTATAAGTAGACTTTTAGGTTGGGGTTGGGTTTAGGGTTAGTGTAAGTTGACATGTACTTGCAAAGTTTCTTATAGTCAGTTAAATGTCTGTTTAGCAGCAGCATCAACAGATATTAAGCAGACAGTCTACTAATAATCAAATGGACCATCAAAAAAAGTGTTACCGTGCGTTCTATTTCAGTTTCTCAAAAAAACGCGCCAAAACACGCCTCTTTTTCAGACCAATGAGTCGACAAAGTAGCGCAAATGGATTTGCTATTTAAACAACGTGGCTCAAAACGTGAAATTTGGGCTTGCGCTCGTCTGAAAATAGCAACTAATCGTGCAAAATACATCTCGTGCCTTATTGCGGCAGGTGTATAATAAGGCCCTAAAGCACGCGGCCACAATGTAAACAGAAACCAACTTGACTGAAGCGCTGAGAACGAAACAGCACACTGCGAACAAACCACACACACAAGGATGAGAGCGCGCATCTCGAGTCCGCATGAACTACAATGACGAAGACTTGGACAAATACAGAAGATGAGTGCTTGACCTGAGAAAACTTGAGCCAAGCACAACATACAAGACAAGACCGGACTAGTGTCTGGACTCCTCCACCAAAACAAGAATTAACAAGACCGATGTGGCAGAATCCTGACAGTAAATGCATTTTAAAAAATTACTTTTGCTGCTTGTTCAAACTACTTATTTAAAATAAACAGCATAATTCTTAAGTTTTTTTTTTTGAAACAACATAATTATTTTGTGTTCAATCCAATTTGTAAAAACGATTAAGTTACCTTAATCGATTTGTGTTGTGACAACATGAAGGAATTGTGTGAAACCCAGCATTTTTACAGTGTGTCCAATATTTAGAATTTTCTTCTCTCACATGAATACATCCACAAATGCGAAAGCTACTGTATATCAGACAAGAGGCTGGCTGTCATTGCATCTCACAACAAGCTTTTTAAAGATAATTGACTCTCTAATGAACAAGCTCATACATAGCCTAGTTATTAGATAGCTGTAAGCCATGAAATCCTTTCATTCAGTGCAGAGACCCATGCTTTTCCATAGTTCATTAGATAATCCCGGGAACAAAAGCTCTACTGAGGGGAAAAAATGAAAATGGGCTAAAATCATACAGTATAGCACTGTGTGCATGTGAAATGCAAAGAGTGTATGAACTAAGACTGGGACATTTGGTGTAAAAATGCCAAGTAAAAAGACTAAGAAAAACAGTTTTATTATACAATTTTGAAGAGCATCTAATGATTTATATTGGCATTAATCTTTTCATAATACACTTTATTACTTCCACTTATTATAGGCTGATCATGGCATTTGAAATGGCAGCACATTTTATAAGGCTCATTGAACAGCATGATTTACATTTATGTTGCACTGAAACTCAAAGCCTCATCACAGTAAAGACTTACATTTTAGATTTACTTGGAAATATAAACAAATACAGTTATGCAGGTCAGTGGTTTTGACTGCACACGGCCAACGCAAGAATAATAATAGTTTTCAGCCTTGTTTTAGGTTTTAATGAACTTACTGAGATCTGATAAACACACAGACGGACATGACAGGTACTCATGGCAAGGCAAGCTAAATATGCACATCAAACAAACTCTTTCATGAAGTGAATGTCCTTTGATGTATTGGGAGGAGTCGTGTTCGATCAGTTATTAAACGTGTAACTTTGTATATCAGAAAATAGATAGGAATTCATTCAAACTAAATTAGTTATCTTTGAACTAATTGTTCCCAATTATGTGTAAAACAATCAAAAGAGAGGGCACCCGCTTGCATTTCAATACAAACTGACATCTATATGAACACTGGGAACTGCACCGAAAAAAGGCTCTTGGGTTTAAGTAAGTTTTATGGTACAGTAAGTGCTTTCATGACAATTCAGATGTTCTGAGTTCAACACAATAATTTTGTAGTGAATAAATCCACAGTGGGGTTCTTTCTGCTCTCAGGAATGTTCAAGATAAAAGAGAACCCATAGAGTGAAGATGAAACATGATGAAATATTGTATGAAATAAATCTCCATGATGGTGATGGTGGTACATTATTTAACACAAAGCAGAAAAAAGATTGTACATTTAAATGTAAACTTAAATTTAAATAGCTATTGAAAGTCATTCATTTTCCTTCAGCTTAGTTCCTTCAGGGGTCGCCACAGCAGAATGAACCACCAACTATTCTGGCATATATTTGGATGCCCTTTCCCTTCCAGCTACAACCCAGAACTGGGAAACACCCATACATACTCTCGCATTCACACTATGGCCAATTTAGTTCATCCAATTCACCTACCGCACATGTCTTTGGACTGTGGGAGAAACCGAAGCACCCGGAGGAAACCCATGCCAACACGGGGAGAACATGCAAACTCCACACATAAATACCAACTGGCCCAGCCTGGTCTCGAACCAGCAACCTTGTTGCTGTGAGGCAACAGTGCTACCCACTGAGCCACCATACCACCGCTATTGAAATTATTATACCTAAAAAATAACAAATTATCATATTATATTATCACAAAGTGTTACCAGAGCTTAATTTGAGCTGGATCTTGCCGGATCCTGTTCTGGAAAATGTCAAACATTCATGTTTTGCGTTCCAGTATTTATTTTAATGGATCCGACATTAACTCTGTGAATACCTATGTAATGTGTGTGTGTTTGTGTGTGTGTTTGTTTGTTTGTTTGTGTGAGAGAGAGAGAGAGAATGTGTGTGAGTGCAAGCGAAGTTTGTGTGGATTGTGTAATGGTAGTCACCATGCACAAGTTACTATTACAAGTAACTATTGGCCCTCAACAATATTTTCAGCCAATCGGCTTTCTTAAGTGTACAATAACTCTCATTGGTTGGAGATTGTTTCACGCAGTGAGCAGTGAAAATAAATAACGGCATAGTGGCCAACCTACATAATATTTGTATTTTCAAAATGGCATAGAAGCAGTCAAGCATATTTTCTTTTTTTTTTAAACCATGAGTAAATCTGATATTGAGCCTGATCAAAAGAGATCTTAAGATGAAACTGTGCTAATCAGGATAGCGGGAGACAGAAGCAAAGCGATCTCAAATCACACAGAAAACAGAAGAGTTAACTGTGGGCTCTTCTTGAAAATTAGACTGAGTCATTTAATTATCTTTTTTTCCCACTCGGCACATACTAGTGAAGTGAACTGAATAGTGATTATTCATACGATTTATGTTTGTAGCTACATGTTTTTATTATCCATGACTGACCTATAACTTTCATTCATTCATTCATTCATTTTCTTTTCAGCTTAGTCCCTCTATTAATCTGAGGTCGCCATAGCGGAATGAATGCAACCCATGACTGGGAAACATCCATACACACTCATTTAGACACATACAGTTGAAACCAGAAGTTTACATACACTGTATAAAAAGGCACATAACCATTAAAAAAAGAGTCAGATGTTAATGTGACTAAACTTTTTCTCTTTTAGGTAAGTTAGGATTATCAAATTTGTTTCTGTTCTGCTTAATAGCAGAATAATGAGAGATATTTTTTGAGAAATTGTTATAACTCTTCTTGAAAGTCAAATTTACATACAATAAGATTATTATGCCTCTGAAAAAGCTCAGATGATGGTGTCAACATTTTGGAAGTTTCTGATTGGCTAATTGACAACATTTGAGTTAATTGGAGGTACAACTGTAGAATAGTATTTAAGGAAAACCTCAAACACACTGCTTCCTTGTGTGACAACATGGGAAAATCAACAAGCCAGAATCAACAAAAAAAGCCAGATTACAATTTGCTAAATTACACTGGGAAAATAATAATTTTTGGAAACATGTTCTGTGGTCTGATGGAACTAAGATTGAACTGTTTGGCCATAATGACCAGTGTTACATTTGGAGGACAAAGGGGAAAGCTTACAAGCCTAGGAACACCATCCCAACTGTGAAGTATGGGGGTGGCAGCATCATGCTGTAGGGCTGTTTTTCTGCAGGAGGGACTGGTCCACTTCACAGCATAGATGGCATCATGAAGAAAGAACATTATGTAGAAATACTGAAGCAACATCTCAAGACATCAGCCAGGAAATTAAAACTTGGCCACAAATGGGTGTTCCAATCAGACAATGACCCTAAGCATACTGCCAAATTAGTTAAAATGTGCTTTAAGGACAACAGAGTGAATGTTTTGGAGTGGCCATCACAAAGCCCTTAACTCAATCCTATAGAAAATTTGTGGGCAGAGTTGAAAAAGCTTGTGCGAGCAAGACAGCCTACAAATCTGACTTAGTTACACCAATTCTGTCAGGAGGAATGGGCCAAAATTCCTTCAAACTATTGTGAGAAGCTTGTGGAAGGATACCCAAAACATTTGACTAAAGTTATAGAGTTTAAAAGCAAAGCTAAAAAAATACCAAGGAAATGTATGTAAACTTTTGACTCTCTAGAAATTAATTAAAAAATTATTTTTTTTTAAATTCTCTCAATATTCTGGTATTTATAAAATGTAAATGATTTAGGTAATCCTAATGGTCTTAAAATAGTAAACGTTTAGTATAATTTACCATCAGACATTTTTTTGGTTATGTTCCTTTTTTAGAGTGTATGTAAACTTCTGGTTTCAGCTGTACATTACGGTCAATTTAGCATACCCAATTCAGCACGTCTTTGGACTTGTGGGGGATACCGGAGCACCCAGAGGAAACCTACGCCAACATGGGAAGAACATGCAAACTCCACACAGAAATGCCAACTGGCCCAGCCAAGGCTCGAACTAGCGACCTTTTTGCTGTGAGGCAATCATGCTACCCACTGCACCACAGTGATGCCACCTCTAACTTTATATGCCACAAAATAATTAACGATCATTCAGAAATGTGATGCTGTTTTTTGCCATTCACCATTTAGTGATGTCATGTTCCAGGAAAACTGAAAATGTTTGCTTAACGTTTGTCACGGTAACTTTTATTTCCTGGGAATTATATATTTACAAATTAAGCACTGAATGTTACAAAATATATTGATGGAATTAATTAATAATTAGTTTTGGGTCAGAAATGATAGTTGATTTTAGATCATAAATTAGATCATATTCTATGCAGTATTTAACAGCTAATTAAATTAAAGACATTTTCTAAGTCAATAAACTGTGCTTTTTTAAATTATTAATATATTTCAGGTTGCATTTCTTATTTCAGCATTTCATTTAAAAGAGCAAAAGTTTTCAGTCTAACAATTCGTCACATAATTATTTGAAATAGGCTCCTAGTCATGAGATGAGTTAACATTATCTCAATAACAAGAGTTCTGCATGTTTATTAAACCTACTTATTCTTGTAAAGATGAATTAAATTGCACAGTCACCAAAAATGCAAATGAAGAGTAATTAAATTTGAACATTTATTTCTTTATATGCTGCAACCTAATTAAAGAAAGCACTTCGCTATGTGACTTGGAGAATAGAAGATTTCTAAACACACACACTGCTTGCTCATCTTATGCATTAAAATTGCATTTTGAATATCTGTTTATGCAGAGAGATACGGTGAGGACCAAGACCCCATCTGAACTATGTGCTGTTTGCTTTAATCTTCTTCTTCACTCGCTCTCTCTCAAGGAACAAACTTTGCATGTTAGCAGGAGTTGAGACACCCAGACAACAAGCAGCAAAACAGCACTGGCGGGCAAAGTAGAAAATCCCATTAAAAAGGGTCCACTGATAAGGCGATCACAGTTTCCTCAAAGTGGCTCAGAATTTCACACCTCACTATAGCTCCTACCCACAGCAAGACCACTGCGGCATGGACAAATGTGAGGCTAGTTAGGAGGAAGGCATTTTCTGTCATGTTGCTAATGATCAGCATAAGGGGTCTGAGATGTGTGAGCCTTTAAAAGGACAGTTCACCTAAAATGAACATTCTGACATTATTAAATCGCCTTTGACTTTTTCTAAACCAGCTTGAGATTTTTTTTGTTCTGTTGAACACTAAAAAAGATATTTTAAAGAAAGCCAAAAGCTTGTAACATTCACATTCATGGTTGGAAAAACAAATATTACGGAAATGGTTACAGGTTTTCAGCTTTATTTAAAAGTCACATATTTTACCCCTTTTACTTTTGTCTTTAAAGTTTCAGCTCAAAATACTCATCAGCTTATTTATTATACCTTTGTGAACATGAGGATTTTCAAGTTTGAGCACATTGAGAGTACATTTTTATCAGTATTGGATTACGGTGATATACTTTATATACACGCACCTCTGAATGTTTTTTAAAAATTGGATATTGTTTGTCATAGTGCCTTAAGATTTGTCACTGGTTCAAGTGCACGCACACATCACTGTAGTTTATATAAAATGACAGAATGGACCTCATTACAGTTACAGAGAAAACAACATATTTTAGTTTTCATTTTTAAAGCTTTAGCTGGTAAATTACCAAAGTAAATATCTAATTTGTTGGAGTACTGTTCAAATACTTCCACTACCAGATCAGCAGATATACTCTTACTTAAGATGCCATTTTTTAGGTCAATCGAGTTAGGTCAATCTGCATTCTAGTATGCTCCAAAAAACAAACAAACAAAAAAAAACTACATACTCAAAGAGGGCGAAATGACATATTCTTGTAATTATTACAATTTTTAACACTGTTTTTATTATTTTTTTCTGTTATATATTTATCATTTGCTGTATATTGTATTAATTTGATGATGTAAATACATTGCATGCTTTATACATATCTTAAATGCTTTGGTAATACTGTACAAAATGTCATGCCAATAAAGCAACTTGGACTTGAGAGAAAGAGAGAGAGAGAGAGAGAGAGAGAGAGAGAGAGAGAGAGAGAGATCTGCCTTTACCTGTCAATGGGTGCACATGGCTCCTAAATAGCCCAAAAGTAAAAGAAATAGTGTATTTCTTTTTTTTTTTTCAACAGCCTTTAACAAAAAAAAATGTAGCCATTGTAAAGAAACAGTGTATAACATTGTCATATTTACTAAAAAATATAGTTAAAAAACACACACTTTTATATTTTGTTTGTCACATGTAGTTGGCCATTTATTTGAAGGTGTGTTTCAACCACCAAGTATTTTTCAATCCTGTGGGAAGCACTGTATGTCCAAACAAACATTTATTTTGGATGTGATTAATCATGAGTAATCTTTGCCTAGCACTAAAAAATATCAAACACTTAAAGAGCCAAAACAGTTTTGTCTCAATAAATATTGTGAATGAAGTATGCTCCAAATGTATGGAATGAGCTTCAACATATGAAACTCGTACCAGCTATCATTATATTAAAAATATTTTAAAGACTGTCAATTTAGAACAGTCCACATGTTTTAACAATTGACTATGGTTTGTACTATGTTTGTGTTTGTTTATGTGTTGTTGTGTTATATATGAATACATACATATATATATATATATATATATATATATATATATATATATATATATATATATATATATATATATATATATATATATATATACATACATACATACATACATATATACATATGTTGCCTGTATATATATACATATACATATGTTGCCTGTGCCTTTAATGCAAATGAGCTGGTTCTCCCTGCCCACCATTTCCTGTGGCTTTGGTGATGAAATACAGCAATTTTACCATCTTTATTGTTTTTATTGATCTTTATAGTTTATTGTATTGTGTAAAAACGTATTAAACTTGTAAGACTCAATGTTGAGTTGCAGATGATCACAGAGAGCTGAACAGATCTTTGGGGTTTTTCAAAAGGTATAGATTTGTACCTAAAAGGTTTATATTAATACCTCAAGGGTACATATTAGTACCTTAAAAGTACAAAAGTGTTCCTTTTAAAATTTGTAGGAACTAATATAAATACTTTTGAGGTACCAATATGGACTCTTCAAGTACAAATGTGTACCTTTTGAAATGTATTTTAACATCAGGAAATTAAAAAAAAAGAGGCTAATTGTGTTTACAGATATGGCTACTGAGAACGCGCGTTTCTTAACGCGCAGTACTGCAATTTGTCACCTGCAGTCAACCCCTTTACTGCAGCTGTAAATTCCGTCTTTTCATTTAAAAAAATAATAATTTCTGTGCTTTACGCAATAGCCACCAGGTGGCGCAAGGAACAACCGCTTTTCCATTGACTTAGTTGTCATGCGTGTTTAGATGCATGGACAGTATTTGTGTGCGAGAGCGCTCGATTCAGCTCCCTCGATGCCTCGAGCGGCTGGTTTCCTTTATTTATTTATTTTGGAGATAATGCAGGCCAAGGGTCACCAATCTTGGTCCTGGAGGGCCGGTGTCCCTGCAGGGTTTAGCTCCAACTTGCCTGAACACACCTGCCTGGGTGTTTTAAGTATACCTAGTAAGACCTTGATTAGCTTGTTCATGTGTGTTTAATAAGGGTTGTGGCTAAAATCTGCAGGACACCGGCCCTCCAGGAACAAGTTTGGTGACCCCTGATGTATGCCTATACATATTTGTATTTGCATATGAATACAACAGAAAGACATAAAACTTTACAAATTACGTGTCCACTTTTGAGGGCTCAACACAATGTCATAGCGATTTAGGAATATACAATATAATATAAACGAATTAAACCATTTTAAGCCATTTTGAACTTTAATTTTACAAAGGCCTATCTGAAAAAAAGATTTTAGATATTTTTTTAAAACAATAAACAACAGAGTTCATTATAATTTTATTATTTTAAAATAAATATTATTTATAAAGTATTTGGATACAAGGATATTAATCAATTCGTGCAAACAGCTAAAAATGTGTTCTATGACATCAAACAAGTGTTTATGTTTTTATCAGAGATGGGAATAAAGAAGTACAAATACTTCGTTACTGTACTTAAGTAGTTTTTTCTGCTATCAGTACTTTACTCCACTATTTATTTTTTTGGCAACTTTTTACTTTTACTCCTTACATTTTTACACAAATATCTGTACTTTCTACTATATTATTTCTTGTCATTGCGCAATATAAATGCATTTTTTCAGGCAATCAAATCTATGTTTCGTCTTTGCATGCCTGCATATAGCGTGCGGCTTTTTCAACCAAGACACACTATGTGGGCACACTATACCTACACACAGTTCTGTCCAAACAGCTTCCAAAAGATGATTTTCATCATACTGTAGGTGCCCTTTTAAATATCTCCTATTTGTGTTCAACAGAAGAAAGGAAGTTATAAAGCTTTGGAGCCACTTAAGGATGTGTATAGAGAGAGTACATTTTTCTTTTTGGTTTAACTATCGCTTTAATGGCTCTGTGTTTTCTTGGACTGAAAATGTACTTGAACAACAGCAACAACAAAAAACACCCTCTTAAACTGAACAAAAGCTGTGCATAAGGTGCTTGTTTAAGCAAAAACATTACCACAGCTGTAATAAAAGTTAAAAGGGTTTCAGAATGTAAAGTTTAATGTACGTTAGTGTTGGTGTTTTGTAATATAATATATGACCCTATATTTAGTTATAAATGAGCACATGCAGTGGGATTTGAGTAAAGATACTCTTTCTGCAGTGGAAAGCAACAAAAATGCCTCAAATTACTGTAGCAGAACTAAAATATCAAATACAAAACAACTGGGTCAGGTAGAGTACAGGAAACTATTTTTAATGCACTAATGAGCAAATATCTCTTATTGGACTGCTCTCTGGAATAATTGATCCCACAGTCGAGCTTTTTCAGAATATTCACGGTTGCTCATGGTCTTGTTTACACTTAGCTTTAGAATCTTAAATGTCACATCCCTTTTTGAGCAAATGTGTGAAAATCACAAATTAAAGGGTTGTAATTTGTGATTGCTGAGGTGCATTGAAATAATTTAAAAAGTAAAAGATTTTTTAAAAGATGCTCATACTGCATGTATTGATGTCAAACTATTATTTTCCAAATTTTATAAAACATTTGGAATTTATGGGCTCTTTTTAAACGATCTAGGCGCAAAGTCTAAAGCACATGGTGCAAAGCATTAGAGACGTGTCCGAATCCACTTTTGCTATTTTGAGGATGGAACAGTACGCTCTGTGAACTGACGCATGGTCTAACAGGGTTGTGTTTATTCTCTTAATGAGTGTGTTTTGAGCATAACGTGCATTAAACCAATCAGAGTCTAATCTCCCATTCCCTTTAAGAGTCAGTTGCGTTGCGCCATGGTGCATTTGCTATTTATATGGCGGACTTTGTAAGTGAAACTAACAGTTAACATCTGTGCGAGCATAAAAAATGAGCCTCCTCTCACTCCTCTCAGTACTTTACTTTTACTATTTATTTTACTCTACTTTCGTGGATAAGGAAATGGTGTACGCACTCCACTGAAAACATCCATCAGCCTACATATTTAATTTTGTTTGTTAAGCACAAAGATTTGTTTCAAAACTATTTCTAAATTCAGTTCTAATTTCCAGCAAACTAACAAATGAACAATAATAACGAAGTGTTGTCAAAAAACTGAGTTATAGCAAAAGTAATTAAAATGCCTATGGTTAGCTAAGTTATATTCAAAATGGGAAATTGACACTAGAAAAATTAGAGTTTAGGAGCCCAAAAAGTGTCATCAAATTATTGATTTTTTCCCCCTTTGTAATACATCAGCCAATTACAATCACAATATAGCTTTGCTATCATTAAGATTAGAAAAATAGTTGATTGTGAAATAGTTAAGTAGACTATATTTTAAAGTATGAAACTATGGAGATCACTAAACATTTCCAAAGTAATTGTGTTGACGGGACAAAATAATTAATCAAAATAATAGTAAAAAATTACCATAAAAAGGAGACCGTTAGAGACATTGTGATTTGCATCCAGTGGTGGAAAGAGTACTGAAAAATCATACTCAAATAGAAGTACCATTACTTTCCCACAAATGTAGTACAAGTAAAATAAAAGTACCTATTGTACTGTAAATAGTACTCAAAATCTGAGTAAAAAGTAGCCCTTTTAAAAGTACTCAAAACAAAAGTAGTGAGTATTATGCTGTGAAATGCTGATACATTTACTTTCAATTTGTGCATATGTGTGTAAACGTAACATTCTGTAGTGCATTTAGTTATTGTTTAAGGTTATTTAGCGATTTCAGCTGTCATACAATAAACATCCATCATCTTCTCATCAGTTACATGCAGTCTAAACAACCTCTGGGTCATTGTGGGTAACAATTCTGGACCTCTTCTTGGACACTTTTCATGTTTCCAAACGGTTTGCTGCCTTTATAAAGTGCCCATGTCTTGAGGTTGTCCACTAGGATGTGATTTAGTTTGTATTTGCAATTTGATTGGACAGGAATCACAGGACTAATTTCTCTAAGCCAATCCACATAGACAAGAAAAAATAAAGTAGTGACTGCCGGTTGAAGGAAAATAGTGGAGTAAAAGTACTAAATACAGCACTAGAAATGGAAGGTAAAAATACACATTTTAAAAACTACATAGTTAATTACAATTCCTGAGAAAAACTACTCAGTCACAGTTATTTGAGTATTTGTAATTAGTTACTTTACACCACTGTCAGCATCTAAACGTTGACCACATGTGGTAAAAGGACAGTGTCACGATCACCAGCGATCTAAACACCATAGACCGCTGGAAAACATGCAGTAGTGTGTGTAATCAGTCCTTGACAATCCTCCGGTGGTGTGTGTGCAATCAGTCAGGATCAGGAACATGTGTGTGTGTGTGAGCGGAGTGCATGTATGGAGTTGTAGTCCATGAAATGGCAGATTTGTAGACCGTATTAGCGATTGTGCATATTTTCCATCGATCTATGGTGTTTAAATCGCTGGTGAAAGTGACAGACAGATGTACACACCTTTTTGACTGGAATGTGTTCTGATTGTCTTGTAGTAAAGGACATATTATGATCAGATCTTTAGCATAATCTAAGAATAAACTAATCATCCACTGCATTACAAATTAGATAAACCTAGCACTTCGGAGTGGCATTGAAGGGTCGTTCCAAACCAATAGCTCACAGCAGTGTCGTAAAACCTTTGCATAGTTAATTTCATAAGTTTAATTTGTGATGCAGATAATGCAATTTACATTTTTCTTAGCATTTATTTCCTTCCCCCTTCTATTGGAAGCTCTCACTCTATAAAACCTTCAAAGGGATTATGCAGAAACTAGCCTTTAGGATGGAACACAGCCAAATTTTCTAGGTTGACATCTCACAAACTGTATAAAGCCACTATATCATTATCGTCTTCTCTCTCCAAAGGATGAAAAATTTAAATGATGAACCCTGCATTTAAAAAAAAAAAGTGTTTTACATGAAGAAAACAAACGCTCTGTTATTTTAGGTTATGTTACAGCACAGAACAGTCACTGAGTGTGTGCTGAACAAATTTTGTGTTCACACCGTGCTGTAATTATGGTAATCAGGAGATGACAACTTCTGACGGTCTATTAGGAGCTATTCAAGTCCTCAGACTTTTTGCAGCAACACTACAGACTTCAGTCTGGTTAGATATCATACTGAATTTAATGTGGCTGAAATCAAAGCTTTGTCAACCACTCAGGTTGCACTTGCACCACTCACTGGAGGTGAGTGCACTAACAAGGATGCCAAAGGCCTCTACAATCAATCGCTAGTTTGTCTATTGAGGCCAAGGAAGTGAGGTTTTACACTCACCTTCTAACATAAGTCTTTTTTTTTTGCTAGCAAATGATTATAAGCTTCCATACTATACAGTCAGTGAAAATAAGTGAGTAGTATGTTTGAATTCATAAAACAACAGGCAAAAGCAGCCAGTTGACCTAGTAATTCCTAGTAAAGTCTGAATCTGCCAGACACTTTACCTTTCCATAAGACCACCGGAGATGATTTGTGAATGACAGTAAAGGGATACACATAGAACACACTTTTTAAAGCAACACTATGCAAGTTTATTACTCTTTTGGTGCTCCCAGTGTCGTCAAACTTTTTGCGTTTCCCTGCATGTGAGCAGCGCAACTCTTATGCATATATGCATTTACTTAGAAACCATGCCCACCAACCAGGTAAAATAGCCTTTGTTACACTACACTATGGGCACTATTATACTCAGGGTGCAATACTGTGTTTTTTGCTATTTGCAGTCAGTCCCTTGTATCACTTTCACATCCTGCACCACATTGTTTAAACAGCAAATGCATTTACGCCCAATTGTGCACCCATTGGCTTGCTGGTCTGAAATGGCAGTGTGTTAAGAAGCATTGTCGGCACATTGCTTTTTTTGAGGCAACTGAAATAGACCTCACTATTGACCAACTAAAAGCTGGTCTAAAGACAATGGAAACTTGTTTTTGGTTATTTAAAGAGCACATTAGTGTTAGATGGAACCAAAATGTGAGTGCTTATTAAACACATAGGGATGCACAGCAGAACACAAATATCTTTAAATATGAAAAAAAAATGTAAAAGCTTATTAAACACTTATTATTCTCACATCTTCTTCACCTTAGGAGGTTTTGATTGAATCCAGCATGTTCCGTAGATAGTCTGCTTGCATGCTTTAACCTTGATACTGATGCATTCAGTTTTTCAGTCAGTTGGTGTTGTTGAATATTAGATCATTTTTCTCACATGTTTTGGCTGACTCCACCTTGGCAAAACAAACAAACAAAAAAAAAAACAACATGCGACCATAACCATAACCTCTTAGGGCTTGAGTGTCCACATACGTGGACAGCACATTTTAGCTCTTAAGTGGCTATTTAAAATACTTTGAATGTTGTATATTTTGTCACAGACATACAGTGTCCTCCTACAACTGTTTTGCAGCATATGAAGTGTCCCAAACCCTATTTTTAACTGTCCAAAAGGGGGAAAAAATGTTGTTTTTACTCTCTGATAGTCAAAGCAAGTTCAAAAAAAAATTCTATGTTATATATGCATTAAAAAAATTCAGGAAAAAGTGTTTTATGTAAATTCGGACCACGAGTCCACATATATATACATCATTTTTCTCTAAAAGTACATCATATCAAAAGATGATACTTAGATTTTTATTCTAATTAGGGTCCAATAAGCCCAAATAGCAAAAGAGAAATAAAAATGCATGTAAAAAAAAAACCTTGGGCCTTAATTGTTCACTTCATTTTCCTAAAGATTTGTTTATAATCAAGCCAAAAATTAATTGTGGAGTTTTAGAAAGCTTGAAATTAAAAGATTTAAATTATATGCTGACTATAACAAACATGGCAGTAATGTCACAAGACACAAGTGTGAATAACAGTTTTAACATGGCTATTTCCCAAATAACTAAATAAGTGGACATAAAATACTGATTAAAGATGAAGTACTTTATTAGCTCATTCAACGCAAAGCTAACCTAACAATTAACCAACCAAGCGAATAATGGTTTAGTTAACATACATAAAAAACAAACAAACGAGTTGCTAGTAAACATTTTTAAACAAGACAAATGAAGTTCAAACTTGATAAGCATTTAAGGAATATAGTAGGCTGCCATCATACCGCATGCTACATGAAATCTCACTACATAAATAATAATGGGGATTTTGATTTAAATTAAATGGTTTCAAAATATTTTACGTTTATTTTCCTATAATCCATTTAAATGTACAAAACAATAATCTGGGCAAGAAGATGAACAGGGCAACAATATGAAAGAGCTATTAATAATGAACTTCTCATTTTTGGTCACACTTTATTTAAATGTACAATTCACACTATTAACAAGCCATTAACTAAGACTCAGTAGCTCATTAACTGCTAATTAGCTGCGTATGAATAGTTAGTAAGGTATTAGTTGGGTTTAAATACTGGGTAGGATTGTGCACGTAAAATAAGAGCATACTTTAAAAGTGCTAATATACCATTAATGTCTTAATAAAAGGAAGGTAATAATCTAGTATTAAATGGTCTGATTTGTTACTTAAACTGAACTGTTATCTCATTTTTTTATTCAATCAATAACTTTAACAGAGACGCAAGATGGCAGCAGCTGTGTTTACACCAAACGAGGTAGAGTAATTCAGCGATAAGGTATGTTATTCACTGTTTGTCACAATCCCCAGCGATGTAGTCCATACAGATCAATGGAGAACTACCAATCTGCCACCAAAACAATGACAAATCCTATCATGCACCGCACACTCACACCTGTTCCAGTTCTTCTTTGATTGCACACACAGCTGGGAACTGCTCAAGGACTGATTACATGGACCGTATATACAGTACACAAACACACAGACTTTGCGGAGTCTTGTTATCTTCTAAAACTGTGACATTACAATACGTTTTCCCTTGCCTTGTCTAGCTGTGTTTTATTGTTTATCCTGCCTGCCGTCTGTATATTGACCACGATTCTGAATTATCTGTATGTATCTGTTTACCCCTGTTTTGACCATCGCCTGCTTGACCAATCTTATATATAAACTGCACGTGGATCCTCAACCCCATCACATAACACTGTTACTGTTGACTACAGTTCTTATCACATAATAACACAGCTCTGAATGTCATGAAAGACCAATCAGAATCAAGTATTCCAGCGAGTAGTTTAAGAATGACAATGATAGTGTTTAAGCACAGCTGGTTAAAACACCTTACAGGTTATATTTAAAATCTGTATGATGTACATCCAACACTATCTCACGGCAATGTGTAACTTTGATTGAGTGGCTAATTCGTATAAATTCTTACGATCTTATTCATACAATTTAGGTTGATTTGCTCATCCCCCAATGACGGTTGGGTTTAGGGGCGGGGTTGGGTGCCACACCTCCTTTTAAAAATCATACATTCTCGTACGACCAAACTCGTACGAATTCATATGAATTAGCCACTAAACTGACATAATTTAAAATAGTTCAATTTCATCAAGAGATCATTCTGGTAAAGCTCTAGAAGGCTGTTTTATTTTGAACAGAAAACAGTGTCATTAATTTCCTAGCTGGTATATATAGACTTGTTATACTAAATTAGTTGAAACAACAGAATTCTTACATTTTTAGGGGGAACTCTTAATTGTTTTATGATCAATTGACTTAAATTTTGCAAAAACGATTAAGTCAACTTATTCGATTTGTGTTGGGACAACATGTAGGAGTTGTGTGGATTTCATTCATTCATTCATTTTCTTGTCGGCTTATCCCCTTTATTAATCTGGGGTCGCCACAGCGGAATGAACCGCCAACTTATCCAGCACAATTTTACGCAACGGATGCCCTTCCAGCCGCATTGTGTGGATTTTTTACAGCATTTTTACAGTATAAGTTAAAGCACTGAGAATGAGCCTCACATAAAACATCGAAAACAAGTGGCATTCATATTGGTTATCGCAATGGGCTTCATGGCCTCCTTTTCTGAACATTATTTCCAGCACACATATATTCTATCTTAAAAAAAAACATTTCTGTGCGATGTTTAAAGCCCACTGGGAGCAAGCTATATCTGCGGGGGCTTTGGTGAACTGCCAAGCAGAAGTCGTTGTGGCAGCTTTCATGATATCATTTCAGCAATCTAATTTTCCAAGGCTGACTTAGGGGACCAACAGTGTCGATTTTCTGTCGATGACTACAGATAGGTTTCATCACCTGCTTCTTTGAGCGTGCTAGGAATTGGCTAGAATGTGATCTTCTTAGTAAAACATTAAACAGGTGGCATGTTTTCTTTGGGACAGATGCAGAAACCCCACGAAACTGCCCACTCCCTTCACATACACAGCATAGCAGTTATAGAGGTCAAAGCGTCCCTTGGGCTGGAGGTTTGTTTATACTGGAAATAGCCAATTTCATGCCTGTTTTAAAACACTAGTGCTATAATCTCTTCAGCTTTAGTTAGTTAATAGCAGAACAATGCAATGACTCGGACAGGATTGCTTTGAAAAGCTCCCAGCTATACCAAACTAATCACACATTTGTTGCAAATAAATGTCACACTATTAGAAGAAAGTGACTGGTGTGGTGGAATTGCAAATTAGTTTAATATCTTTACCTTCCTTCATCAAGGAAAAGTAAATTTTTTCCAACTTTCTACTAACTAACAATAAGATATTCATATAACAACTCGCACATCCATATCTATGCTTAATATGTATTACAGTTTTTCTCAGTGGCTTTGGTGCATTTCTCACAGCACTATTAACTGTTGTGCAAATGTAAATGCATTTCTCTAAACAATTAGTCATTTGTGCACATCATAGTAGCAGTTTCTCAATTCTTCCAACAAATTGCAAATGCTTTTGGACGTGCATCAATTGCTTTCATACAACTCTCTGCTGTTTGTAACATTATCATTTGCTCATGTCATGTCAGTCAAAATTAACTGAACTTGTGAATGCTGAATAGTCATTCCATATAAAACTAATAGTCCTCATTTCATTACTTGAGTCATTACATACAAAAATGTTGAACTAGTTGTCAAAATCTATCAAGCTAATTGTATTTTAAAAATGTTAAAAAAAAAATTCTGAAAATGTCTTCTAAATTGAACAATTTGATGAATGATTTACAGACCTGTGTATGTTGTAGGTTCAGCTCCAATATGTACTGCAATATTGTTTACAGTTGTGCACAGCTCTACCCAAAGGAAGTTTATGATTGTTGTAAATAAGGGTGTATTTATTCTTTTGCACAATGCTGTGAATAAATTAGAATTGCAAAGAGCAAATGCAGTAAATATGTGAAACATACATATTCAGTGTCTTGTACTCAGATACCTCACTAAATGCAGTGATGTCTAACTTTACTGTAGTTTTCAAATGGCTGTGCAAATAGTCTATAGTGCTGTCTTGAGCATTTTCAGGAAGTGTCACCAAAACTGTCACCAGACTTTTTTGCATTGGGAAACATATACAGATGAAAACATAATGAAAACATGACAAAGCCATTTGACTATCTTTTTCATAAACAATGGTGGCAGAACTTTTTATTTTGATGACACTGACACTTTCATTGACATCAATACTTGCTTTTGAGGAATGAGCTCTCCATTTTGAGCAAGTGACACGCTTTTGCAGATTATCCACTAGGTTTTGCAGTTTGTACTAATTGTTTTGAGAAATGCATTAACTGTTGTGCAAATGTAAATAGTGTTGTGAGAAATGCACCAAAGCCACTGAGAAAAACTAATAGAAATAAATAAAATTTAAAAATGAGTAAATTACTCCTAATTGAATACACAGAAAAAAAAAAGAAAAAAAAAAAGAAAAAAAAAAAAAAATATATATATATATATATATATATATATATATATATATATATATATATATATATATATATATATATATATACAGTTAAGGTCAGAATTATTAGCCTCCCTTTGAATTTTTTAAAATTTTTTTAAATATTTCCCAAATTATGTTTAACAGAGCAAGGAAATTTTCACAGTATGTCTGATAATATTTTCTCTTGTGGAGAAAGTTTTAATTCCTTTATTTCGGCAAGAATAAAAACAGTTTGTAATTTTTAAAAACCAATTTTAAGGCCAAAATTATTAGCCCCTTTAAGCTATATATTTTTCTCGATAGTCTACAGAACAAACCATTTTTATACAACAACTTGCCTAATTCCCCTAACCTGCCTAGTAAACCTAGTTAACCTAGTTAAGCCTTTAAATGTCCCTTTAAGCTGTATAGAAGTGTCTTGAAAAATATCTAGTAAAATATTATTTACTGTCATCATGGCAAAGATAAAATAAATCAGTTATTAGAAATGAGTTATTAAAACTATTATGTTTAGAAATGTGTTTAAAAAAAATTCTCTCCATTAAAGTAAAGGACTAAACACAAAGACTATAAAGCCTAATTTAACCCAATGCGTGAAGTTGTGAATGTGGAGCTAGTGCAAACACAAGCATCAGATATGGGTCTAATATAGTCTAATAAGTTGTGTACTTTCACTGTATCTGTTCAGCTGAGGGAACGGAACCAACCCCGTGACGTCAGACAAAGAGACATTCCAAGATGGCAGCACCCTAGGTCTAAAATCTATAGTAAAACATGCTGTTTTCTGCAAATTGGTTACATTAATTGAGTTTAACATACTTACATTAAAGTGGAATCCAGTGTACAAAATAATGTAAACTTGACTAAGTGCTTCATTTCCCCTTTAAAGTAGTAAATTTTTGGATTTGGTACTGACTAATCTAATGTACTGTATACGCTATTGCATTCCATAATTTGAAAGAAAGATCTGAAAGGTGTCACAAAGTCATCATTTCTAATCAGTTACTTTACATTAATAAATGGAACAAAGCCTTTAGATTCACTAAATTGAATCAAACTTTCCATTTCAAATTTTCCATGCACGAAATATACACGTAGAGACAGGACATACAGATGAATCGACTCACCTTAATGACTCCAGACTATCTAGTGATGTATTTGAGAGAACAAGTGAGTTCACTAGAGTGAATCAGAATTGTCAAACATTATAGAAAGTGATTTATGTTATTTGAACAAATTTAGTTAAAACACTCAATCATTTTCTTTCAGTAATTCTGCTGATTTAAATTGAAGTTTGGTGTTCGTGTTGATGTACTGCTATAAAATATAAAACAATTCCATAAAATTATTAGGGCTGCCAAAATTAGCGCGTTAACGCACACGATTCATTTGAAATATTTAATGCATTTAAAAAAATTAACGCAATTAACGCAGTTGCAGTTTTTTTATTTCCTGTGGTGGCTGACATGTGTTTAACGTGCAAAGAAATATGGATAAGACCAAGGAAGCGCTTTTAGAAGGAAAGTTTCAGTATAAAACAATTAATGTCGCATCACCAGGCTATCCAGCGTTTCCTCCAAAGTTTCATGCAATTTTGCGTGTTTCACTTTTAATTTTTAGACTTTAACTGCAGTTCAGCAGTTCACTTTCATTCAGCAACATATTGGATGAAAATATGAAGTAAGAACTGCTGGAAGAGTGCTGTTTTAATGGAATTTGATACCGCATGGCAAACGAAAAAAAAAAACCTCTTCATTTTGGGACTCGGGTGGTCCTTTAAGGTAATCAAAAACCGCTGCTAACATGGCAGACTCTTAATCAGAGTATTATCTTAATCATAAAATCGGAGTATTGGTGTCCATGTAAATGTACTCAGTGAAAGTGCCAGATGATGTCGCAAGCTGTCAAAAACAGCCCATTCCTCTGCCTTTAAGTTCATTCCATGCGCCCTCAAATGTGTCATTAAGTTTGACGTGTTTCCCTCCCTACACGCAACGTTTGTTAAGGATCTGCTTAAGTGTCAGAATCCTTGCTTGTAAAATACAGCCATACTTTAGAATGCTTAGTTTAAGCAAATTTGATGAACGCGATGATGTGTTGATGAATCTGAAAAGAGTCTCTCACGGGGTGCGCTGTATTGCGTGCGTTGTCTGTGTGTGTGCGCTTCCTAGCAACAAGAGCAAACGGCTGACATCGCTGACTGTGTTCAAAGTCTCTTTAAGGCATTCTATATGTATTCTATAGTTTTTGCGGTGTCCGTATCCCTCAAAGTTGTTTAGAATTAAATGTTTAGAGATGGTGTGCCCAAAGTCCCTGTAAGAAGTCCATAGTCTTTGGTACGTGCCTTTGATGTAACCCTTGGCCACATTGTCCCCCGATAATGTCAATAGACTGGACTGTCTTAGCAACTGGCTAAATGTTAAGGAGGACTAAGCAAAATTGTTTCGACTTTATAATTAATGTTCTCAACTCGCAATACAACTTTACATTGAGAAAAATTGTTTGTATTCAATATTTTATTATTATTATAATTTTCCATTTTTCATATTTGCAATGCCTGTGTTTTGGATTTTTTTTGTAGTCCACTAAGAATCCAACATGGAAATTATTTTTGTTTGTTATTGGCATTGATTGTTTTGAAATTCAAATGCCACTTACATGCCTGTGTTTTTATTTCTGTAATAAATACAGCTTTTCGTGATTAATCATGATTAATCACAAAAAAAAGTGTGATTAATTAGTAATTTTTTAATCAATTGATAGCCCTAAAAATGATATATTGTGAATAATCTAATTAATTAAAATAATGGCCAAATTGATTCAAAATAAACCTACAATAAAATATTTGGATTGTTGACTATTATGAGGATAATAATCAATATTTTATGAATAATAAGCACATTTTTTGTTTATCTAAGCCTTATTTAGTACTCTATTTGTGTAAAGAAAAATGAATAAGCCTGCTGAAGTGACCGTATAGCATTTTCATCAATATTCCGGTGGTAGTAAGAATTATTATTTTCTGCTTCCAAAGCGTCAAGAGATAAAGCGAGGTATGACAGTGAGGAATTTAAATTGAGAAATTACATTTCCGCATGCTCAATATCACATCACACACAATGCTGAATGCTCTAACTTATCTTGTGCAAACTACCGTGATGATATTAAACAGTGTTCAAAGAGCAGAAAAATATGTCCCCAAGTATATTATGAAAAAATGATGCATACACATTTCCCTGCTAACATCAGTGTGTTCATTCGACTAAACACACACTGAAAATCATTATATGAGGTACTGTATGTGGGGCATTATGTATAACTCTCCACAGACATTTGTTAAAATACATCCCCAGACTTCAATATGAATATGAGTTCATATGTTTTACAGACGATATATTAAAATAAATAAGAGTGTGACACAGAGTGTGTCTGATGCCTGTGCAGTCAAATCGCTCACATTGGCCCTGTCACTAACATCTACTGTATTTCTAACATTGTTCATCTCTGCCATGTTTTGAGTGTCCTACTTCGGAAATTACATAAATCATATTGCTTTATTCTCTATGATGTAACCAGACATGACCTACGACCTGCCAAACCCCAATTTGTTCAGCCCCAAAAGTTTAGAGGACTGAATGCACTGTGCGAAAAGAAAGCAATCTCCAGCTTTGCAGTGGCAGTCAAAAGTTTAAACTATAAAATGTTTTTATGCTGTTGAAAGAATAGAAAAAAATACACCATCAGACAAAAGTCTTGTCATCTATCCCATTTGTAAGAGCAACAAATAATAACTTGACTTCTAGTTGGAAAAGTGGCAGAAGGTAGATTTTCCAGATGAATCGTCTGTTGAACTGCATCCAAATCATTACAAATACTGCAATCCTATTAGAACCCGCATGGACCCAAGATTCTCACAGAAATAAGTCAAGTTTGGAGAAGGAAAAATCTTGGTTTGGGGTTACACTCAGTATGGAGGCTTGCGAGAGATCTGTAGAATGGATGGCAACATCAACAGCTTGAGGTATCAAGACATTTGTGCTGCTCATTACATTACAAACCACAGAAGTGGGCAAATTCTTCAGCAGGATAGCGCTCCTTCTCATACTTCTGCCTCCACATTAAAGTTCCTGAAAGCAAAGAAGGTCAAGATGCTCCAGGTTTGGCCAGCCCAGTCACCAGACATGGACATTATTGAGCATGTCTGGGGTAAGATGAAGGAGGAGCCATTGAAGATGAATCCAAAGAATCTTGATGAACTCTGGGAGTCCTGCAAGAACGCTTTCTTTGCCATTCCAGATGACTTTATTAATAAGTTCTTTGAGTCATTGCAGAGATGTATGGATGCAGTCCTCCAAGCTCATGGGAGTCATACTCAATATTAATTCTGTTTCCACTGCACCATGACTTTATATTTTATACTGTACATCATTTCTGTTAAGTGAAAATACTTTTGTCTAAGCAAAGACAGACTTTATTAATTAAATAACTAAATATCAAGGCATGATCATATTTTATTTTGATAAAATAAGCGTAATCTAGATGCCTTTGCCTTCCATATAAGCCACTTCTGCTTATTGCATTTTTATTTCTGCTGCTGGAGTATCAGCTTTTGCCATCACAATGACACTTTCAGATAAATGTTCAAAGCTGTACCTTTTAAGGGCCAAATGACTAGGGTAGTACCCTGAAGATGTAATTTTATACTATTTTAGGGTAACTCATTTAGCAGTATTGTAAGGGTTGCAAATCTACAACAGTACAGTTACGGGTTTTGTACACATATAGATACAAAATGGTACCTCTATTGTACATTTTTTTGGAAAATGAATAAATTACATTTAAAAATATTTATTGAAAAAAAGCTAAATAAATACAAATCCCATGGTTAGAATAGGAGACGGTTGAAAAATCCAACTATTAGGAAATCTTTAATCTGAGAGCTCAAACAAAAATCTTAATACTCAGAAAATCATCTTGAAATTTGTCCAAATTAAGTTCTTAGAAATGCATATTACCAACTTAAAAATATGTTTCGGTATTTTTTTTTTAACTCTCAGGTTCTGCTGTTTGATGCATTTGCTGAATTTTCATTGTCAATCTTAAGCCAATTGTAATCATTTGTTTTGGTTCAATATGGGATTTCCCCAACCATTGCAGAGCCCGGGGGATCAGAGAGAGACTCCAGCTTAACCCCACCCTGATCCTGTTTTGGTATTTTTACGAAAGGAAATGTACAAAATATCTTCATGTAACATGATCTTTAACTAATAGTCTAATGATTTCTGACAAAACATAAAAATCAATAATTTCATCAATAAAAAAAAAAAATCAATAAAACACCGTGTATTTCTGGCTATTCCCACAAATAATAGTTTTGAGGTGCAGAGTCACATAAAATTTATTTTTTATTCAATCAATCCAGCAACCTTTAATTAGACTTTAATTAGAATCCTGTTAAAAATCTGAATTATTCCAAACTTTTGACTGCCGTTTTAAACTGGCAAGGAGATCTATGTACACAGGCCAGCGTTTACACACTGCATTATGCATTTGAATCAACATAAGAAAGCAATACTCAGTTTATTTATTTTTGCATTCTCATAGATTACATTTTAATAAATAGGAAACAGATGCTTTGATTTATGTCCAACCAGAAGCAGAAAACGTATTTCAGCATGTTCCTGAAAAATTCATCAGATAATTTCATCAGACAAGACAACAAATACCAGGGGTATATAATAACCTCAGTGAGTTGATGGATATATTACATCAAGCTTACCACAGTTATTATTCACAAACAAACAAAAAGCAAATGTAAAAAAACCCAACAGTATGTTAAATTGTTATCCTTAAAGACACTATCCTAAATGTAAAATGGTTGGTAGCATTCATTCCTTCCAGTCAGTGAATTTATCAGAACTGACCTATCGACCCCTTTTGGGTCCCACTACTTAAAACCCACAGTACTCTACTTTGTTATAAAATAAAGCATAGCTGAATGTGACAGCATACCTTCTTTGCCCTGCAACCCAACAGGCCATTTTATCTCATTTTGCTACAGGTCAGTGCAAATGTCCCATGCACAGAATGAAATGTGGATCTCCTTCCTGAGAGGCAAGAGCACAGCTTCTACAGCTTGGAAAAATAGAAAACTATTTCTATTTCTAAGTAGCTTACATCTAACTTAAATATAATGACAAATTGACTCTTTGTTCCAAACTGGAAATTAATGAAGGAACATGTTGCAGTGGCATTTGTATCGACAGATGATTATGATAAATATATCCATCCGGTCTTGGCTATCTCTAGAGGGCAATTCAAAGGCTATTTGTCCAAATGGGTATTGCTGAAAACATTAAGAAGATTTGCACATCAGCACTTAGATAGACTAACAATCTTTCGCTGTCTTTAAATGTCACTCTAGCCGTTTATAATTGCTTCAAGTTGCAGTTCCAGCCATGTTTGTACACTCTTTAATAGAAATGCTAACTGAAAGCTTTCTTTATCAAAAGCAGTGGATGAAATAATGTGGAAAATATCCTTTATTTAAACATATTCATGGTAGGATATTTATTAACCACCTAGGCTCGTTCTGAAAATGTACCACTATATACATTTCTGGAGAGAGCAAAATACATCCCAGGAGCTACGTTTTTTTTGCAGTTTTTATTTTCGCGAATCCACCAGAGGCCGCTGTGTAAGCTTTTTCAGATCTCAAATTTCTCTTGCGAGTGCCATTCGTGCCTGCTGTTCTCATGTAAATCCACCAGAGGCCGCTGTCAACTGACTAATTAACTGACTGACCAATCGACTGACTGATCCCCCACCCTCTCCCTTCCATAAACCCAACCGCAGTGTTTTGAAAAACAATCCAGAAAAAGAAAAGCCCCTACGGCAGCCTGATTTACACCACATTTTCAGATTTGACCACATTCTCACCCTGTTATTTACTTGTTTATTTAATTTTTTGGCTTTTGTCTTATCTGCTTTCTGGAACCGTTCTTCACCGGACTCAGACCCCGTTGTCGCGATAATCTCCCCTCTGCATCTCAAGTGTGCTAAAGTAGGTGTTGAGCTACTGGACAAACTAGTAACAGTGGAAAAGCCATCCACATGGAGGTAAGCGGTCAGATGGTAAAAAAAAAGGAACGACATCATACCACCCCGTAGCGTTTGTTTTAAAGATGAAATGCAGCCATACGTAGCTCTGGCTACATAATTTGTGATCTCCAGAAACGCATATAGGGCTACATTTTCAGAATGAGCCTGTGTTGTTATTAACATTTAATGTGTTGTATTAAATGTTCCATTTGTTATAAAGGAAGGAAAAAAAATGCTTATTGAGGAATGGCTACTAATATGGGAGATTCAATTAAATTTTAATAACTGATTACGTTGTAGTAAATGTACATTTTATATCTTGAAAGAGCTTTAATCTATGATTTTTGACATAATAAATAAAGTATTTTGTGATAAATAGCCTATTTTTGACTGAATAATGTGCATTCAGGGTGCGAACTACAGGGGGGTTGGGGGTAACTAACCTCTGAATACCTTCTGAAAATGTCAAAACAAGATATATTGGGAGTCAGCCCTTTAATAGTGAGACATACAGTAGTTTTCTCTGATCTGTATCTTAAATAATAATGGTAAGAATTAAAATAATAGATAACATAAATAGACATTTGACCACCCCTATAACGGTTCATACCATTTTAGGCGTTCATACATATTCGCAACAATCAGTTCATGCAATAGTCTTAAACCGGCAGATCCAGACCCTGATGGAAATTGTAATTATTCACAAGACACTTTTCTTGTAAAAGGTTTTTGTATTCACATATAGCCTAAAGTAAAGTAAAATTATATGCATAGTTTGTATAGTCGACCTACAGTAATCTCTATATATACAGAAATGACTATATATTAAATATCCCTCAAAAATGGAAAAAACTAATTGTCTTATTAATAAATTAGATGGGCGACGCAGTGGCGCAGTAGGTAGTGCTGTCGCCTCACAGCAAGAAGGTCGCTGGTTTGAGCCTCGGCTGGGTCAGTTGGCGTTTCTGTGTGGAGATTGCATGTTCTCCCTGCGTTCTCGTGGGTTTCCTCCAGGTGCTCCGGTTTCCACCACAGTCCAAAGACATGCGCTATAGGTGAATTGGGTAGGCTAAATTGTCCGTAGTGTATGAGTGTGAATGAGTGTGTGTGGATGTTTCCCAGAAACGTGCGTAAAAACGTGCTGGATAAGTTGGCGGTTCATTCCGCTGTGGCAACCCCGGATTAATAAAGGGACTAAACCGAAAATAAAATGAATGAATAAATAAATTTGATGTAATTTAAATGAATACATTCATTTGATTCACTGAAGCATGCATTAAAGGAATGGTCCACAGTGTATTTTTAAGGCTTGGTTGTGTTTATATGTGCTCATGCTTTACTTGTAGAAAACCACGTTATTTTTTCATGTCTCACTTTGATTATATACAGCTACTCAGCTAACATGAAAACGGCTGTCATATTTTCAGTTCCTCCGAAAGGCCCACCCTCAAGAGGCTCTGATTGTCAGCTAACATAACGTGCTGTGATTCGCGAATCGGCTCAGCGTCACCACGTCACGCGCCTAGAAGCACGCATGTTAGCGCTGTGAAAACAGAGAAACTGTTAGCAGCATTAGCTGCCTGAATCAGACAGAAACTGAAGGGCACATGCCTGAGCACACCTCACGCCTGCTTTCTAAAATAAAATCTGACATGTGTCTTTCACATATATTCAGAATAAGCATGTGTAGGTAATATGAAATGTTCACACATCTTTTCCGAGTTTGTTATTTGAGATGTATAACACAGGGAAAGCAGCTGCATAGAGAGACACTGCAGCGCTACTGAAGATTGTGGGTGTTTACAGGTTTGACTGATAAATATGAATTTGTAGCTAAATTGTTAGCGGTGCCAAACAGCATTTCCCGTTGTTTACATTGTTGTTCACGTCCTTGCTACGACATAACGTTAACACTAGAAACTGTGCATATAATTGATCAATTTTAAACTTCCAATTTCTGTTTAACGGAGAGAAGATTTTTTTCAACACATTTCTAAACATAATAGTTTTAATAACTCATTTCTTATAACTGATTTATTTTATCTTTGCCATGATGACAGTAAATAATATTTTACTAGATATTTTTCAAGACACTTCTATACAGCTTAAAGTGACATTTAAAGGCTTAACTAGGTTAACTAGGCAGGTTAGGGTAATTAGGCAAGTTATTGTATAACGATGTTTTGTTCTGTAGACTATCGGAAAAAAATTGCTTAAAGGGGTTAATAATATTGACCCTAAAATGGATTTTAAAAAAATTAAAAACTGCTTTTATTCTTACTGAAATAAAACAAATAAGACTTTCTCCAGAAGAAAAAAATATTATCAGACATACATAAATAAATGAAAATTTCCTTGCTCTGTTAAACATCATTTAGGAAATATTTAAAAAAGAAAACAAATTCAAAGGGGGGCTAATATGTCTGACTTCAACTGTATGTGATATCTAAATAGCAGTCAAATTCAGTTCCCACAAACTACATACAGTATTGCATTTTCTCTCATTTAGCCTTTTGCAGTCTCCTATCAAGGTCTCTCGTACTGTTTGTCCACCGTGCTTGAACCTTGCAGAAGATTTAAAACTTCCATTTAACATGTCAAATGAGCCTCTTTGCAATCAATTATGAATTTGGCACAGAAAGTTCTTACCCTTGCAAAACCCATTGACCAAAACGTTTAGTCCAGCTTCAAAGTGCCAGCAAGCAGTGAAGTCTGCCAGCTCTCATAATGGGTCCTTTCAGCTACTGAAACACAGATGAGGCCAGAGGATCTTTTTTATATGTTTTTATAAAATACATTTATAGGATGTTGCAGGTTCTTTGATTTCTCGACGAGTTCAGCAAATTGCCTGCACTTAAGGATTGAGATTTCATTGGCTAATCTTGACACTAAGGCCTAATACATTATACTTCAGCATACATATTCATCATACAGTAAGCATAAGGTGTTCATCTTTAGTGATTAATGAATGTACGCTGCTGAAATATTAGTCATTTAGTTGAGAAGACGGCAGGCAAGAAGAACAACAACCCTGCAATTATAACTATTATCATCTGCAATCTGCAATGCAATCAGTGGCATGGACAACAGACGCCAGTCCTCTATACAAAAGGTCAGAAACAGAAGAAACAAGGCATGACCAAAGAAATTAAATGTGCGCTTAGTAATTATTTCCACAATAAAAAATGTACACAGTTGATTGTAAATGGCAAGGTTACCTCAAGGTAGCCGACATAAAGATAGTAAACTTTAATGGCTTAGTTTATCCCAACAATAATTTTCTGTGATCATGTAGTGACCCTCATGTTGTTCCAAACCCATAAGACTTTTGTTTGCATCCAGAACACAAAGAAAGGTATACTTTTACATTGCTACTCTACTGGAAGTCCATTTTTTTATTCATTTGTTCATTTTCCTTCGGCTTAGTCCCTTATTTATCAGGGGTTACCACAGCGGAATCAACCGCCAACTATTCCGGCAGGTTTTACGCAGAGGATGCCCTTTCAGCTGCAATCCAGAACTGCAAAACACCCATACACTTTTGCATTCACACACACTCATACACTATGGCCAATTTTTTTTTGTTTTACCCAATTGACCTATACCACATGTCAATGGTTAGAGGATTTCAGCTTTATTCAAAATATATTCTTTTGTTAAATAAATAGTGAATACTTTTTTTGATATCCCTTTAAAGGTGCAGTATGTAAGTTTGACACCCAGTGGTTGAACTAGGTATTGCACACCTGGATCAAAACAAACGCAAGCGCAGTTTGCCAGATTGATGGCATTGACAGGAGTGTGCCTGACAATCGCAGTAGTATCTGGATGCAGCCTTTATGATGCAAGCTGAGATTACATTGCTCAGCGATGCAATGTCAGACACACAATGCACTCAATGGAGCTAGTGACGTCATTGTGACAGGTAGGGTTAGGCGTGGGCTTAGGCGAGCACATTAAAAAGCATTGGATGCAGCTCAGATTGCACCAAGTCTGCAGCCAGGCCCCTCTCGACTATAGAGCCTAAAGGCCGATTTAAATCGTGTTCTAAATAAAAGTAACGACACTCAATAGAAGGAACATTTTCCAGATTAAAAGGAGTTTATGTTCTAATCAACACCTGCAATTTATATTTTAGAAACTGCTTCTATTTCTTGCAGCTGAACAACAGAAAACTGACAATGATCACCTCAGGTACACCTCAAGTACTTTATTCAGTAGTAAAAGAGTTTGAGTGCCATTTTACATGACATTTATTGCCATACTACTGAAAGAAGCAACAGATAGCTCACCTCAGATCTTGAAAATAAAATAAATAATTTGAAATTTAACTTTAGAACTGTGACTCATTGTAAACCAACACATCAGTGATTCAGCATCTACATTTAATAATGTTAAAGAGGTTTAATATGCATTAGATTATAAACCTTACCATTTTGTTGGAGTGCAGTAAGTGCACTATTCTGTGCTTCTGAATTGCTGTATTTGAATTTCTGTCGTGTTTCGCCTGGTGCAAACAGCAAATTGCAAATTAAGAACAAATGGTTACATTGTAACCTGCTCATCTAATGTTTACATCTGTTATATATATTATTTGCTAATTAATAACCACCTCATGTGGAACTGCATCTCATTTCGGAGTCTGCTACTGTCCACCGGAGGTTGCATTTCGGTCGCGGATGCACACTTTGAGAGAAATCCTGACTGAATGAATGAAATATGTGGTTTTCCACCAAGGCAACCTGGGGTGCTGAAATGTAATTGGCTAAACTGGCATTGGGTGGGCTAAATGACCAAACCAAGACAGACAATCCAGCCTGATCTCACGAGGAAACGTAAGTATTTTACGTTTTGTCAGCTTAGTGGCTAATTCGTACGAGTTCAGTCGTATGAAAATGTACAAATTAAAAAAGGAGGCGTGGCACCTAACCCCACCCCTAACCCCAACCGTCATTGGGTGATGAGCAAATCGTAATTAGATCGTACAAATTCATACGAATTAGCCACTAAATCAAAAAGTTACTAATTGCCGTGAGATTGCGTTGGACGTTCCGGCATGTAACTTAAATTTTAAAGCAGTATATCTGACTTCAGCATTGTTTTTTAGATCAAGTATGGTCACTTAGCAAGTTTCTTAAATATCTGCAAACATATTAAGGTATTTTTGTGCTTTAGAAGAGTCAAAAACTTACATACAGCATCTTTATGAACGGTTTCATGGGCTCAGGGCTTAATTTGTGCCTGAACACGCCGTATCACCTCATTTTACCGATCCCCCTCATCAACTGCCCTGTCTGCTGTTCACTTTCACTTTCTTCCGCGACTCCCCAACCCTGTTCACTTTCGTCCACAACACCCCTCCGCCATACACCTCCAACTCCCCCCTCCTTGCTCTACACTTTTGTGCGCGACACCTCTCTATCTTCGGGTAACATGCCGGATCCGTTAGCCTGATCTGTTCCGGGACCTCGCAATTCACAAATTAAGCACAGCATGGGCTATGTACAAAAAACAGAAACCATGACACTGGTGGTCATAAATTGAACTGCAGCTTCAGAAAATTACTGCTCATATTTGCTCTGGCACACAGTTCCTTTACATGAGACTGGATGTGATTTATTGCCCTGAAATACTCAAACCAAAGCTACAAGTAAAGGAATTAAAAATACCATTGCAGCAATATACTAAAAATATATGTTTTATAAATCAGATATGATATTATCAGATGTCATCCATGCTGAGTGTTGCATTTAGATGTTAATATTCCAATATGTGCTGCATGTGTACTTTCCTCTCACACTAACACAATAAACACAAAAGAAAATGATAATCATGAAAGAGAATCTGTCAAAAAGTATCTGATCCAGGTGATAGGGACATGTTTGCATGAGCTCTGCAATTTACCAGCAACATGTCAACATATGACACGATTACTGTTATTACAGTTTGATTGTGAAATTTATTTGAGACTGCTCACTGTACATTGTAAGCATTCACTTTATGTGTCACAGATGAAAAGAAAGTGCTTTGCTTTTTAGTCTCTTTGCAAAAACATCCTTTACATAAAAAAAAAACAGTACAGGATTTCTAGGGAAACTAGGAAGATGGGGAAGATCTAATGTTTTAAGTTTCATCATACATTGGCAATAAAAAAGGTTACAATAAGAATCCCTGAGTGAATGTATTTATGCATTTATTAACCATAGTTTTAACATTATTAAAGGGTCACGAAACACCAAAACACATTTTTTGAGATGTTGACAGTCATATATGTGTTCCACGCAGCTAAAAACATTATTAGGACACATATATGTCACAAAAAAATGAAAATTTGTTGTTTTTGCGTTATTTCAAGTAAATTCAAAATTTTGAAGCTACGTCACGGCCACGAGATCCTTGTGGAAATTCCAGCTTGTAGACTGGATTTCTGTACCGGTGGGTACAACATGACGTCTTTGAACTTTCAGCATCAATTCATGAGAAAGACTTGGTTCCAACCAATCAGCGCTCTGTTGTGAATGAGGTGCAACTTCCTTAATATGCATGATAGCTTTGAAGATGCCACGTTGTGTTGCCAACTGTAATTAAAACAAGTGGAAGAAGAAGAATTGTTTGGAGACATGGGTCGTCAGTGTTGCATTTATAAATGTGCCAAAACTAAGGTTTTGTTTCCATTTCCCTGCTATAAGAGTGCAGCTAGACTCGTGTGGATTACAGTGGTCTGCTAACACGCAACAAAAATATATTTGTAAGGAACATTTTTTACCACAGAGCTTTTCGCATCTGGAAATAGAGAAATCTGGATTTGCCACTCGTCTACATTTAAAAAAAGATTTGGTTCCAGTTAGTGTTTATTGTCTGGTCTTTACAGATTTGGTAAATGTGCGATCAATGTGCTTTGTTTATGTTTATTCAGATGGCAAAGTTAGTTTGTGTCGCCAGCAGTTCTCTTTCAGTTTTTTAAGACATACCTACTACATTTACGTAGTAAAAATGATTTAGTTACAATGTTTACAGTACGTTAATATCACAATATTATGGACTGAAAGATCCACTGTAAATGCTGCTCTCCGAATGTAAACATGTAAACACCTTAATGAAACTATTACCGTCGTGTAGGATTTTCGCCGCATTTTGTAACAGAATAGTCTATACACACACGGCTGTGTTTCTACAGAGAAATGTGAAGGTTTTTTTTCCCTCCCATACGTCGTGCAGTATCAAATTTCATTAAAACTACACACTTCCAGCAGTTCCTCCCTTCCAAATACCTCATTTGTCACGGGGGCATGCATGAAATGTTCCTGAATAAAGGTGAAAGTGCCAAACTGCAGTTAAAGTTGACGAATTAAAAATGAAACACCTAAGATTACATGAAACTCCAGAGGAAATGTGGATAGCGTGGTGTCAAATTATGTGCAATAACATGTAAAACGAGATCTTAAAAGGAACATTCAAAACGCAACTCATGTAAACACTTTTGTTTTTGTTCACATTAAGGCAAATAATTCTAATACTGATGTCCATGTAAACGTAGTCACTTTCTGTCTCCCCTGCATCTGTACTTGATTTGCCGGTGTGAAAATCAGCTGTAGTTCACTTAATGAAACTCCCCTTTTTATGCAAACCCTTCCTTCTTTTGTCACTCGCCAATCCCACCTAAAGAAAGCTGGACTCAGCCACTTTCCTGACTTTTTTCAAACTAGAGGTGTGAAAACACCCTGCTGAGACAGGGGAGGCTTCATGGCCCTTTAAAATCTATAAAGTTGTGTTTGTTAGCATTAATTATTTTCCCAGCTGGAAGGGCATCCACTGCGTAAAACATATGCTGGATAAGTTGGCGGTTCATTCCGCTGTGGCAACTGCAGATTGAAAAAGGCACTAAGCCGAAAAGAAAATGAATGAATGAAGAATGAAACATTAATTATTGCTCTGAGTTAACAAGAACTAGGAATGATTGACTTTATTTTCATTAACTAACATTAACAAAGATGAATAAATACTGTACTAAATGTATTGTTCATTATTAGTGCATGTTAGTAAATGCATTAACCATTGGAACCTTATTGTAAAGTATTACCCCCTTAAAAAGTGATAAATATATGGAAATCTTTACATACAGACCCTTTCATATAAATATAAAAGCGAAGGTTTAAGGTTTAGGGATATAAAACTTCATTAGCTTAGCATACAAAACAACAGAAAGAGCCACCAAATACAAAAAATATATAAATGACAAAAAAATAAATATGGACTCTAATATACCAGAGTAAATCTCTGATTCTGTTAAGTCCATATTTCATGCATCTCACTGTAAATGAGTTCATTTATATTGCAAGTGGTCCACGTTGAACATATTGTCATGCATTAATCACACACTTAACTGTGAGTGCTTCAGTTCCCACACAGCGGGTTGTATTTTTAATACTGTGCTACGCCAATAAAAGAAGGAAATCTATCAGCAGTAAAAAGGTTGCAGCAACAAAACTGGTAGACTGGCTATCAGATGTGTATAATAGCTCCATATGGCCATGAGGCAAAGTCTGGAGCATCGCATTATATGCTGCATCAGCTGGGAAACATCCAAACATTAATGAGCATTTAATCAATAACCTGTTTGAGAAAGTCATTGTAATGCCATTAACCTTTTACTATTTAAATGCTATGCAACCCCTGAGATAAAATGAAGGAGAATTCGCCAATAGGTCATCTTGCAGCAAAGTTTAGATAAAAGTCCAAAATATGAATCATTTTAAACAAACAATGTTAAGAGTGTACATAAATGGCAATGGCTGTACAAAAACCATTGGTTGTTACCTCATTTCAAGAAGGTTGCTGGTTCGAGCTCCAGCTGTGTCAGTTGGCATTTCTGTGTGGAGTTTGCATGTTCTCCCCGTGTTTGCATGGGTTTCCTCCGGGTGCTCCGGTTACCTCAACAAGTCCAAAGACATGCGCTAGGTGAATTGGGTAAGCTAAATGGTCTTTAGTGTATGTGTGTATGTCCTGGTCCTCCAGGTTGGGGGTTGAGCATTGGGCTTACAACCCACCTCGTAAAAATTCAACCCAGGCTCATTCTGAAAACGTAGTCCCGTGGACGTTTCTGGAGACTGCGAAATACGTCCCGGGAGGTACGTAATTTTGCAGTTTTTGTTGTCGCGAGAGGCCGCTGCGTGCGTCAAATGTCTCTCGCGAGTGCCGTTCGTGCCCGTGCTGTTCTCGCATAAACCCACCAGAGGCTGCTGTCAACCGACCGTCTGTCTGTCTGTCTGATTGAATGATTGACTGGGCGACAGGCCAATCGACTGACCCACCCACTTCCTTCCCTAAACCCAACCAATTTTACCGATTGACCCACCCACCCACATACTTCCCTAAACCCAACCAACGGTTTGCAAAAGCCGTCCAGAAAAAGAAAAGCCCTCGTCTGATTTTTACCACAATTTCGGATTTTACCACATTCATTTATTCACTCCTTCATTTTATTTTTTTGGATTCTGTTTTTGTCTTACTGTACCTGATTTCTGGACCGCTCTTCCCCGGACTCGAACCCAGTCGTCGTGGTCATGGTCAACTTCTCTCTGCATCTCAAGTCCGCCGACATACACGACGAGCTAACGGGACAAACTGGTTGCAGCGGGAAAGGCCTCCACACGGAGGTAAGCAGTCAGCCGGTAAGTGTCAAAAGGAATGGCGTCATACCGCCCTGTAGTGTTCACATAAAAAATGAAATGCAGCCATACGTACCTCCGGCTACATAATTCGCAGCCTCCAGAAACGTCCACGGGACTACGTTTACAGAATGAGCCTGTGTTGTAAAAATTTGATATTACGAAACACCAACATGGTGCGGCTAAATATAAACTTCGATATAAACGGCCCTGGGAGTAAGTAGGTAAGTAAGACAATATGAACCCTTTTCACATTTCCGAATTTCTCAGCAGCGAAGGTCGTCTGTTAACAGAACAACTACACAGTACACAATCGTGGGTAAACAGTACAACAAATATATTTTTAGCATTCTTCTTTGCTCAAAAATACCCTCAACAATACTATTATCAAGACTTTCAGAAAAACGAAAGAGATTGTGTGAGACTGATAACAGCAGCCAGAAGTGAGAACAATGGCAAATTTATTGTCCCACTCATAGACACTGCATTAGTTACACCTCGCATAAGTGGTAATTCGTTTTTTTGTTGGTGTTTTCTTTTGTAATTTGATGCAAAGATGACAGAATAAATAGAATAGCTTTATAAACATACATTTCTTTAAAAATCTAAATCTTACAAAACAATTAAAGATTTAATATGCTAAAGACCGTTAAATGGTTCATAACCATCTTGAACCATACCCATCCATCTTTCTGTACCACTTTACTTAAAGGGGTGTTCATAAGACTTTCATAAAACCTTTATCATAATGACATGACATATGAATGAGATTTTATGCATGCTTATGACAACTGTTATTAAGTGTCATTTGCTCAGTTATGTCATTCTGAATGCAATGACATAGTTTGTTATGCAAACTTGACATAAACACACATCTCAACCAGTCTTCATCTGTCAGGACAACTTGACATTACCTAGACAACATGACTTGTCATAAATCTGTCATAAACATGATTGTCCTGAGATATTAATTAATTCATTCATTCTCTATTTCAGAGGTTGCCACAGCAGAATGAACCACCAACTATTAAAGATGAGTAGTAGTAAAGATGAGAGAAAAGCCAAGGACAAACTTTGATAAGGAGACTCTTAAGAGGAAAGAGCACCTACTGTATAGACACCTTGAAGCCAACGGAAGAATCCTAATACTTCAAATTCGACTTCTATTCAACAGATAGCTCTAGAACTTATAGGATTAATCTCATCCTGGAAGTATTTAGATAAAAACACATTTTGGGTTTAAGTTTAGAAGTCTACATAACTGGGTCATTGCTTTGAATTCAGTTTAGTAATCTCCTATAATAATGTATGGGTAAATATTTATTAACATCTAGACATTATTCGTTCATTCATTTTCCTTCAGCTTAGTCCCTTATGTTTTACAAAGCGGTTGTCCTTCCAGCCACAATCCAGTACTGGGAAACACCCATACACTTTTTCATTCACACATGCACTCATTCAATACATCCAATTTTGTTTACCCAATTCACCTATCGTGCATGTCTTTGGACTGTGGGAAATGAAAACTCCACACAGAAATGCCAACTGGCCCAGTTCTTGCTCTGAGGTGACAGTGCTAACCCCTGAGCCGCCCCTGCCCTGAGACAATTGTGTCATAAATATTTTTTTCTGATCACATTTTCAATTAAAATTAAAAGTGTCATTACTCTGTCAAATCATTTTTAATATCGTTATTAATATTTATTGATATTTAAATGACAAATTTAGCTTGTACCACTGTAGTTGAGGTCAAAAAATACTTAAATGTCGGTGTTATAAATTTCATGACACATATTCAAAATTTTATGTGATACAAAATTTTTTATTTATAATGGCTTAATGACCGTCATGTTTATGACGGATTTATGACAAGTTTTGTTGTCTTGGTAATTTTAAGTTGTCATGACAAAGACAAAAACAGGTTATATCAGATTATGTCAAGTTGTCATAACAATATCATCTTTGCATTTAAAATCTCATAACTGAGTGAATGACACTTTAAGGCTGTTGTTATAAGCATGCATAACATCTTATTCACATTAATGACATGTGGCATGTCATGATTATAAAGGTTTAATGACAGTCTTATGAACACTCCTTCAAGTAAAGTGTTACCGCATGTTACATCAGGCAGAGTACAAAGCAAACCTAAGCAAGTTTTATGAAAGCACACTGAAGAAAACAGATTTAAGTATAGCTTATCTGAGGCCACATATCGGGCCTGGAAAAAGATAGAGAGGTCTGTCTGATCCTTGTCGAATTACTAACTTTATCTCCAGTTTTATAGATTGGGTGACTGTCAACAAAATGATAGAAAAGATGAGAACAGTGACATTAATAAGTTGACTGGTAAACAAAATCCTTAACCTTGACAAAATGTCACAAATGATGGAGAGATTCAGCCACAATGCATCAGACTGGAGTTAAAAATAGCATTTTTCAACCAAAATTGAATTCAGTCTTCATTTATTATCCGGATCCAAACTCTCCACACTGTGGTTTGATGCAGAAGCAGAACTCTCTGCCTTCAATTCAATTCCCTAAAGCTCACATTCATTTATTTTTTTACAGGCATCACCGGTACAACCCAAGCTTTTGACAAACTTCATCTCGAAATTGGCATTTGTCTAAGTGTTTGATGGCAGTGATATTCTCATAAAGGTGAGCCTGGTACGTGCTGGGACTAAAGATGAGAGAAAGGCCAAGGACAAACTTTGATAAGGAGACTCTTAAAAGGAAAGAGCACCTACTGTATCGACACCTTGAAGCCAAAGGAGGAATCCTGATACCTCAAATTTGACTTCAATTCAACAGATAGCTCTAGAACTTATAGGATTAATCTCTTCCTGGAAGTATTTAGATAAAAATACATTTTGGGTTTAAGTTTAGTAGTCTACATAACTGGGTCATTGCTTTGAATTCAGTTTAGCAATCTCCTATAAAAGGTATGGGTAAATATTCATTAATACCCTTATTTATCAGGGGTCACCACAGGGGAGTGAACAACCAACTATTCCAGCATATGTTTTACACAGTGGATGCCCTTCCAGACACAATCCAGTACTGGGAAACACCAATACGCTCTCACATTCACACGCACAAACACACACACTATGCCCAATTTAGTACATCCAGTTCACCTATACTGCAAGTCTTTGGACTGTGGGGGATCCGGAGCACCCGGAGGAACAACACGGAGAAAACATGCAAACTTCACACAGAAATGCCAACTGGCACAGCTGGCATTTGAACCAGCGACCTTCTTGCTGTGAGGCAACAGAGATAACCATTGAGCTACTGTGCCACCTATCTAGACATTATTTTGGTGATAAATAAGTAGAACTATTAGGCAGAATGAACAAAATACTGAATGCATACTAGACCTACCTTTTTAATTCAATTGGGCAATAAAGAACACCAATAATCATCTATATGTGGATACAAGTTTAAAACAATACTGTATTTCAGGCACATGATAAATTCAGATAAAATAAAAGTGTAAAACAATGTAGCAAAACAACAAATTCTTCCAAATAAAACTATTCAGTAGATGCACTCAGCCAGCAGACAGGAATAAACAGTAAAACAAACAAACCAAAGCAAGGGTCAAAACCGGCAAGGCAAGAAAAACATGTCGTAAAGTTCACAATACAGTTAAACAAGACTCAGCAAAGATGTGTGTGCGTGTGCTGTATTTAACGTCTATGTAATCAGTCCATAACGACCCTCCGGCTGTGTGTGCACGCGTGTAATCAAAGTGAAACAGGAACCGGTGTGTATGAAGTGTATGACGGAATTTGTAGTCCATATAATGGCGGAATTGTAGTTCTTTATCGAACTGCGTGTTCACCAGCAACTAAATTCATTTAAGCTGCTACTCGGATTAGAATACCCAGAATTAATAATTTCTGTTTCTCCTAATATGTTATTGGCAGCATTTTGTTTTCTAGATTTATTTTATTTTAACTAAAATTATTCAATCCTCTCATCAGAAAGCTTCTAACTCAGTGATGCCAATACTAGGCCCCTCGGGCCGAAGTTGGCCAGTGGTAACCACTGATTTGCCCCACCATTACTTTGAGAAGAGAGGAAGAATGATGAGGATGTTTCGAGATTGTCAATTGAAATTTAATGTAACCCTTTGTTTTATTATTGTTAAATGCAAATTGAAATGAAATGTTTCAATTAAACTGCGTAAATGATTTTTTGTTATTTTTTTATTGATTTTGTTTAAATGTACATAATGTTACCCGACAGTGTACACACTTTGGTAAGCAAATCCAGTTAAAAGCAGATTCTGCTTGTATTCAGCATTGAACTCTATAATTGATTCTATAAGCTCCTTGCTTAAGACTGATGTTTTTAATGTAAACTTTTATTCTCTCTATGTGTAATCAGGTGTTTTGCAACAAGTCTCTTGCTCCAGTATTAACATTATGGTTTTAATACTTCTGCAATCTAAGTTTAAATCTAAAAAAGCTCATAGATAGTTCATGTTTGATGTCCCTGCAAAGCTAATTTGAAACCAAAAGTTGAACTTCTCAGTGGTCATCTCAGCTCCGGAGGGTGGGTACAAAACCATCCTTATAAAAGCTTGTGCCTAGGGCCACCTAGAGAGACTCTAGAAGACTACAGACCAAAGCAGGCGGGGACCCAGACAAAACAGGTTAATTGTACAGCTCACAGTTTAAGTATCTCTGGGTTTTGTTCACGAGTGAGGGAAGGATGGAAGGTGAGATTGACAGGCGGATTGGTGCAGCGGCAGCAGTAAGAGCTGAGCCGAAAGGCAAAGCTTTCGATTTACCGGTCAATCTACGTTCCTACTCTCATCTATGGTCATGAGCTTTGGGTCATGACCGAAAGAACAAGATCTCGAATACAAGTGGCCGAAATGAGTTTCCTTCGAAGGGTGGCAGGACGCACTCTTATGGATAGGGCAAGGAGCTCTGACACTCAGGAGTCAATTCTTTTGAAGCCCCGTTCAAATAAATCTTCAATTCCCTTTGAGCTAATTTGCTACAATGTTTTTATTGCAATAAGTTATAAGTTGTAAGTTATTAAAAAAGTTATACTGCATTAGTTAATACGATGTTAGTTTATAGTTTGGTATATTTACCTTCAGCCCACGGCCCTTTATATGAAAAAGTTTGGGAACCCCTGTTCTAACTGAACCAATTGTGACATATTTTAGCTTTATTTTATAACAACTTTAAAAAAGAAGAAAAATAATCAACAATACTGAATCAAGAATGAAAAAAATAATAATAATAAATTTCCATACATATGAGCTTTTAATTTAGTTATATCCCAATTTGTTCCCAGAGATGGGTTGTGGCTGGAAGGGCATCCGCTGCGTAAAATCGTGCTGGATAAGTTGGCGGTTCATTCCGCTGTGGCGACCCCGGATTAATAAAGGGACTAAGCCGACAAGACAATGAATGAATGAATATCCCAATTTGTATAATCAAATTGTGTTTTTGTATAATGTTTTCCATAAATGAAAAGTCAAAAGAAGGGTTGTCCTCATATTTTGAAATGAACTAATCTTAATAAAAAGGGACCACTGAGGGTCGTACTAATAAAACAAATTGTTAATACTGGTCTATAACCTTAGCTTGAGTAAACCTGAACCCACAAGCCAACTGTGAAACAGTCAAACTAAATCAATAGCACCCATTTATACTGAACCAACTTAATAACATTGATGCTTTAAGATGCTTTTATTCTAGAAGCACCTGTGCTGTTTAGTATGAGACTGCAAAAGCATCGAGTGAGAATCTCATTACAGGCCCTGTCAGTTTTCTCAGGTGTATTGAATAATGAGGATTCTCTAGTCTGACAGCTCACCATGTTTTGAACAGATTAATAAACTGAATTAGAAAATGATTCTTGAAGAAAAAAAAAAATCTTTAGACTGTGTCTCCTCTAATTGAGTTATAGGACACCGCATCACTCATCATACAAGCTCCACACAGATAAGGGATAAGATATTGAAGCTACTGTGAATATGGCTGTGGTTGAGTGCGACCTGAAATACTATAATATACAGTATATAAAGTAAAACTGCTCTTAGTGCAGACTAAAAAGACACAGAAAACTAAAAAATAAAAACATAAATTAGCTGTATTAGCAATTGCAATAATAATTCTCATTATTTCTACACTGTTAAAGCCAACAGTCAACTTTATCAAATGAAATGAGTGCAGTTAACTTAAAATTGACTGAAAGTTAATTCTACTTATTTGAAAAGAGTTTTGAACTCAGTGTTGAAGGTAATGAGTTAATTAAATACCTCTTTACTTCAGCTTAAATTGAGTAAGTTCACAGTACTCATTAGGATTAGTTTTTGAACTTAAATGGTTTGTTGCAATCAGTTTCCTCAAATGATTTGAGTTGCCTTAACTTTTTGGGTTTTACAGTGTAATTGAAATTTTTCTTTTCATTTTGTATGTTTTTTACATATTCAGTAATGCCAAACAAATGTTTACATTTGTTGTGATTGATACTCATTTATTTATTTCTCCTTCTAAAGCAAAAAAAAAAAAAAATAAAAATAAAAATAAAAAAAATAAACCTGTTTTATTCTAAATCTGGAAGAAATGTCATCAAGGTACACAATATATGTGTATTTAAATTCAGAAAATGCCATAATATGCATATTTTAATTTTGATTATATTAAACATGATCATTAAATTGTGTTATATAATTTGTGTTATATAATGTTGTATCAGCTTTACAAACTGTATCATCATAGCCAAGTGACAAGTAAGTTTTGCATTTTGAAATATTACAATATATGTATGTGTGTGTGTGTGTGCGCGTGTCAAATAATGTCAAAATTATTTACTTTTTTTAACATGAAAAAAAAATCAACATTCTTTCATCTAAAGATATGTATAGGTTCTTCTAAATAAGACATTACATTACAAACCATAAAGAAAAAGCTCTAGTCATGCAAGAACCAAATAAAATAGAAGAATACTTCATAAATATTGCAGAAAAAAACATTCCAGCTAAAAAAACGTCTCCCATTTATACAAAAGATTAGTAACTAATACTGTACAAAATACAGATCACGTTAAAGGAAAATGGAAACTAGAACTAAAAACCATAATTGAGGATGAGGTCTGGATTGAGTTATGTGAAGGATGTCATAAAATAATTAATAGTCAATTATGGAAAGAATTTGATTGGAAAGAATTTTGTAATTTCTACATATGTAAAGGGACCATCTGTTGCTTTGTGATGAAGAAAATGTGGTAAAATTGGAGATCATACCCACATTTTTTGGCACTGTCCTAAGATTCAAGAATTTTGGAAAATGTTAAAAGAAATAGATACGATATTAGATATAGAAATACCCCTAGATCCAGTTACAGTATGTCCTTACTGGGAGCACTGCCCAAAGAAATGTTTAATGAAGAAACAAGATTTGTACTAAGGATATTATAACTGGTTGCAAAAAAATGATAACAGTACATTGGATGGTGGAAGGTTCTCCAAAGGTGGCTCAGTGGATTCAGAGACTAAACCAGGTCTATATAATGGAAAAAATGACTGCATGCCTACAAATGACGACTGATATTTTTCTGAAGAGGTGGAAAAGTACTACGACATATTTAGATATGTATATTTAGAGGTTACTTAACCTATCATCACTGTAATTTGATATAACTACAATGTAACACAATGTAACTTGATGTACAAATGTATCCCCTGAAAAGTAATTATGATGGCAATACCTTTTTTATTTATTTATTTTTATTTTTTTAATAGATTTTTTTATCATTTCATTATAATTTCATTATTATTTTTTATGTACTCCCTCATCTGTAAGGGGTTAAATTGTTGGGGAAGGGGTTGTTCTGTAAAAAATATATTAAATCTTAGATAAAAAAAATAAATAATAAAAAAAAAAAAAAAATCAACATTCTACAGTATCATTCATTCATTCATTTTTTTTCGGCTTAGTCCCTTATTAATCAGGGATCGCCACAGCGGAATGAACTGCCAACTTATCCAGCATATGTTTTAGCAGGGGATGCCCTTCCAGCTTCAACCCATCACTGGAAAACACCCATACACTCTCATTCACACACATACACTACACTCCCAGAAATAAAGGTACGCGAGCTGTCACTGGGGTGGTACCTTTTTAAAAGGTACAAATTTGTACCTTAAAGGTCCATATTAATACCTCAAGAGTACATATTAGTACCTAAAATACTACCTAATAAATACTTTTGAGGTATCAATATGGACCCTTTAAGTACAAATGTGTACCTTTTGAAAAGGTACCACGCCAGTGACAGCTCACGTACCTTTATTTCTGAGAGTGTATGGACAATTTAGCTTACCCAATTCACCTATAGCGAATGTCTATACTTGTGGGGGGAAACCGGAGCACCTGGAGGAAACTTACACAAACACAGGGAAACCATGCAAACTCCACACAGAAATGCCAACTGACCCAGTCGAGTCTCGAACCAGCGACCTTCTTGCTGTGAGGCGATTGTGCTACCCTCTGCGCCACCGTGACGCCCCACAGTATATTCATGCATTTATTATTTGGTTATCCTATTAAGTCCAAAAGTGATACATTTAAACAAACATCCTATATTTAATTTTATAAACCTGATTAGGTTTAGATAGATTTCTATAGTTAAAGATATAATGGCATAAGGAAATTGAGCTGAATTCATATTGATCTACTGTCTTTACACTGCAGACTCACCTCTCTCTACTCTCAGTCATCTCTGTCCAGACTTCGGCGGTTGTTATTGCAGATAAATGAAGGTTTGAACTGAATGTTCCAGAACACTAGATTGCTTAACCTGTGGAATCTTGGGCTTTTCTCCAACAGCTGAAATAAGAGATAGAAGAGTCTTAGAAACTGCAAATTTGTTCAAGGGAAATCTTCTTGTAATACATTTGGCATACTTTTCTTTTTTTTGACTCACAAGGATGGTTTTGTTCTGGCTTGCTGGCACTGTTCCTCGCCATTGACTTTTCAGTCAGGAGTTTGTGACCTTCCTGGACTTTCCCTTAAAGGGCCAGCACATAAACTAGTGGCTGGTTTATGGTAAAATGCTAATCTGTGAGTTCCAAATAAAATGTGTTAATAATAGGTTAAACGGGTTTTGTGTCATGTGAACTAGCACAGGGGTTCTCAAACTTTTCAGCCCGCGACCACCAAAATAACAATGCCAGTGACTCGCGACCCTCACATTCCTCTGAAGTGGTGATAAACTTACAAACGTTGCACACAGGCCTATAAAAACACGAGCATATTGACAACACAAGAAAGTGCAATAGTCTAACAACCATGGGTTATAATTTAATATTAAGCTCAGCTAAAGAGACCGGTGAGACTGGTCATTTCATGTTTTTAGTCATTTTCACAAGTCTATTATTGGTTCAATTTTGGAGACCACCACCACCATGATCATCCTCAATGTACAGTTGTAGCCTGTTGTTATTTTTGATGTATTTGATTGCCATTAAGGTGTCAGAAAGTTTAACTTGATGCTATTAAATCTGCTGCAGCTGACACTATTGCTGTTGTTAATCTAACGTAAACACACCGATCCTCTGAAAAAGATAACTTAAAGGCTGATGGCTTTTCAATTGCACGTTGTTGTTTTTTACTATTAAAAACTACTATTTATATCTTCTGTGGGTTATGGATAAAATATGGCAATTGTAATAGTTTAATAAAGTCTATTTGACTTTTGGAAATCACCAACCTATCATTGTCCCATGACCCCCCCAGGTGGTCCCGACCCCCACTTTGAGGACCACTGAACTAGCATACTAATGCAAACACAATCAATAAATGAAAACATATCAAATAAATATATAAATAAATGAAATCTTCAATTAACAGACACTGAATGCACTAATTCTGAACATGAAAACTGTTCTCATCAATGATGAAAGATACAAATCATAGTTTACAGTTTCTCTCAGTCGCTTTGGTGCATTTCTCACAACACTTTACATTTGCACAACAGTTAATGCATTTCTCAAAACAATTAGTACAAACTGCAAAACCTAGTTGATAACCTGCAAAAGCGCATCACTTGCTCAAAATAGAATAGCTCATTCCTCAAAAGCAAGTATTGATGTCAATGAAAGTGTCAGTTTCACCAAGATGAAAAGCCCTGACAACACTGTTTATGAACAAGATAGTCAAATGACTTTGTCATGTTTTTATTATGACAGTTTACTCAAAGCTACTCATTTTGAGTCAACTCATTACTACAGTTAGTCAAAGTTTAGTTAATTTTGACAGACATGACATAAGCAAATGATAATGTTATAAACAGCAGAGTTTTATGAAAGCAATTGATGCACGTCCAAAAGCATTTGCAATTTGTTGGAAGGAATGAGAAACTGCTACTATGATGTGCACAAATGACTAATTGTTTAGAGAAATGCATTGACTGTTGTGCAAATGTAAATAGTGCTGTGAGAAATGCACCAAAGCCACTGAGAAAAACTGTAATAAAATTATTCCATGAATACATTAAAGAATTCATCAAAAAGTGACAATTATTTCACATTTATTTGCTATCTACTCACCTTCATGTCAATCCAAACTTCAATTCAGTTCACTGAAATAAGAGATTTTGGGAGATAAGAAAAAAAAAACTGATAATGAGTTTGACAATGAATAACCAATTTAATCCAGTTTGTAAATCCAAACTAACTATTTTATTTCTAATTTGTTGGTTTTTACTTCATTTTAAAAAAATAAATAGAAGTTTCAAAGGCTAGCAAACTAACTCAAATGGAAATAAAAAGGAAAACATAAAGACCAAAGTACTGTTGGTTATACTAAACACCATTTCTAATAGTTAACAGCCCTCTAGTGGTCAACATAATGAGCAAATAATGACTACATTTCACACAGAGCTACTGTATGATATGAGTAAGTTCATAATTTGCAAGTGTGCATGCAAGCGAGTCAGTTCCAAGGAAGAAATGCAGTCATAAAACCTCAAAACAACTCAAGTATGACAGAATATTCATTTTTGAGTGATCTAATCAGTGAAATTTAATTACACTTCTTACACTGTATAATCTGAATGCATCAGACTTGCTAGTATTCCAGATTTACTTTGGGCCCGGCAGGCATGTCTTTGTCTTTGTTTCCACATTCTCAAAGCGAAAGTTGAGCTCTGAGGGTTTTCTGTGATTATTCGGAACAAATGGTGAAAAAACACTTGGCAGAGTCTCAGTAAAACATCTAAATGAGAGTCGACAGCACTGTCTTGTGGGTCCCAGCCTCGACGTTGCAATGTTTTTGCTCCCTCCTGCCTCTTCAAAACCAGCACTGAATCACTTATTTGCTTCATTAGACATCTTATGGGAGTCTCACTTCAACGAGTTTCTGAATTTAAGGAGGAAAATGCTGCGATCATCCTGTCCTCGGTGGAATGCAGCTGCAATTGTCTGGACGGGCACCACGGAGGCGGCAGTCTGCTTAACAGAGAAAATATAATGAAAAAAGAGACATATTATTCATTGCATCCCTGCAGATGTGTTTATATATTAACATACTCCAGTCTCATGATGAGCACAGTGTGCCGTGAGTATACAGGACTGGTCTTAAGCACAATGAAACGTTCACTGCAATGCTGTCATAGAACTACAGAGAGCCACTTACTCAAGGAGAGACGATTAACAGAGGAAAAGTGTTGAATCACACAGCCTGCTTTTCTGGGAGGGAGAACTTATATGATTATTTTATCATGTAGGCCAGGGTGTTCCCAAAGTAAACTAGGCCACCCTGTGAGATATTAATCAACATAAATCTGTCAATAAATATAACGAATATGAACTTTTTTGCTTTATTGTGCAGTTTAATTTTACGAACATGTATATTATATAATATATTATTATAGACAAAGAAATTAAGAGTTTAGATGCAAAAACCTCTAAATGCCGTTTGATATGTTCTTCTAAAATTTGCATTTTTTTCCGACTCTGTGTGTGTAGAGACTCAGAAATGTTACTTTTATAGTGACAAAAAAGTTATTTTCATTGCCTTTAAAGTGTAATACTTGAATTTAAACATAGGGGGATGAGAAAATAAACAGAGGCTGAGAAAAATGCTAATTTTAGGAGATTTCAGATGGCATTTAGAGGTTTTTGCATTTGAACTATTCGAATCCCCTTTAGGGGAAGGGAACAGAGGTGTAAAGAGTACCTGAAAACCATACTTGAGGAAAAGTACAGATACCTTACTGTAAAAATTACTCCATTACAAGCTACAAGTCACCAATTCCAATAAGACTTGAGTAAAAGTATTAAAGTATCCGATTTTAAAAGAACTTAAGTATTTTATCTATACTGAATGTAGGCTCAAAGAACACCAAGAAAGGTTTAATTTTCCTAATATATAAATTACATTTAACACCTTAATGTTTCAAAATGGCAGAAAAAAAATATATTTTAAAAAATAGAACAAAAAGTCTCAGTCAAACTCAAATGTTTAAAAAAGGCACAAACAATTTATCAAAAAAAAAGAAAAAGTAGTAAAACGTAGTAAAAAAAATCATAGCTGACTTTGATGTGATTCATCTCTCAGTATCAGAGGGGGGCAATATTTTTATTTTGAGTAGTTTTTCAATTGATTAAGATGTTTTCTCTGTATTAAAATTAAACAAAGAGGAGCAGTGTTATTTTTCAACTTAGTAAACTACATATAAATATACATATACATATCAAGCTCCGACCTCATCACTGGCTGCAGCCATGTCGCCAATTAAACACCTGGTATTAGGCAAGCTGCTAAATTACGTTCACATGATTTACAGTATGATATACAGTACCTTCAGCACCCTGCAGATGGCGATATCGCCTCATCCACCCAACAAATTAGCTGTGGTAGATAAAGATGCCTACTTATCGTGCACAATCACAATGTAATGAGTAACGGTAAGCATCCGTTCAAATGTAGTGGAGTAAAAAGTACATATATTCAATCAAAAATGTAGTCAAGTAAAGAGTAAAAGTTGCTTATATTTTTGATACTCAGTACAAGTACAAAATAGCCAAAAAAATACTTAAGTAAAGTAACGAAGTCCATTTACTCAAGTACTTTACACCACAGGAAGGGAATAGGTGTGGATTACATTTTCGAACAAAATTAATGTTCCGGATGGCTTTTTTTTGGGTACTCTCGTTCTTTGCAGGATTATAATGTGTCCATACAAAGCACCATCATTTATGGAATGATTATTGCCAAGAGTGTCATTCTAAAAGTGTGGAAATCGAATTCTATTCCTCAATTTAAGACATGGTTAACCTATCTCACTCAAATATTGCACATGGAAAGAGTCCGTTATGGAGTTATTGATAATCTTGATAAGTTTTACAATATATGGCATTTCTTGATCACATGGACCAATATAATGCAGTTTCTGAGCAGCAGTGTAACGCTTAATATGCTAACTAGCCTTATTGACCGCCTCTTTGTTTTTTCACTGAAACCGTTTATATGCCCTAATTGTCTTTTAATAATAACTTAATTTATTATTATTTTTTCAATTTTTTCTTTATTTTAATTATTATTATTCTTTGTATTATTATGCTTTTTTCTTGTATTTTTTTATTGTTGTTGTGTTGTTTGGTAATTATTGAAAAATGTAAAACTAATAATAACACTTGTTTAAAAAAAAGAAGATGTTCCAGGATCAAGATAGATGTTAATCCAGGAACAAATCGTAATTGTCAAAATCATGACGTGCAGTTTTTATGTTTTTATATATGTATAGTTGAAGTCAGAATTATTAGCCCCCCTGAATTATTAGCCCCCTTTTAATTTTTTACAATTTTTAAATTCTTTTTAATATATTTCCCAAATGATGTTTAACAAGGAAATTTTTACAGTATGTCAGATATTATTTTTTTTCTTCTGGAGAAAGTCTTATTTGTTTTATTTTGGCTAGAATAAAATCCATTTTTTTAAGAACCATTTTAAGGTCAAAATTGTTAGCTCCTTTAAGCTATTTTTTTGGAAAACTTGCCTAATTACCCTAACCTGCCTAGTTAATCTAATTAACCTAGTTAAGCCTTTAAATGTCACTTTAAGCTGTATAGAAGTGTCTTGAAAAATATCTAGTCAAATATTATTTACTGTCATCATGGCAAAGATAGAATAAATCAGTTATTAGAAATTAATTATTAAAACTATTACGTTTAGAAATGTGTAGAAAAAATCTGCTCTCCATTAAACAGAAATTGGGGAAAAAATAAACAAGGGGGCTAATAATTCTGACTTCAACTGTATATAACCATTTATTATATATAGATATACAGACAACCATACACTCAAAAAATAAGTTTGCTGTTGGCTCAAACTACTTATTTTAAATGAGCTAAAACACAATTTTAGGACAACTTAATTTTGTGTAGAACCCAGCATTTATTTACAATGTAGTAGTAAAAACAGATTCTATGGAAGTCAATGGCTACCGGTTTCCAGCATTCTTTAAAATATCTTATTTTGTATTTAACAGAAAAAAGGAGTAAATGATGATACAATATAAATTTTTAAGTGAACTATCCCTTTTAATATGATTTTTGCATCTGTTTATTTGAAAAGATTATCTTTAATGTCGTAGCTTGAGTCAACATTTGTTCTGAAGTAAGAAGAAACTGCATAAATGTGTCATTTATTAGACTTGGCCTGAGTTAGTGTGTTTATTTGTTCTTTTCCTGCATGAGGTCCAATCTCCAGCTGCTCTATGCGATCATATTCTGGAACTGTTGTTTGTTTTCCCACCATGATTCATTTGCTTTCTTTAAAGTTTAATCCTGTAATTATGAGAATGTTTCTTAATGTCTTCTTATGCGCCAACACAAGCGCATTGTGCATAATAAAAGTTCAAATTGCAGTATTGTTGTTATTAGTTTCATTCAGAAACTTGCAATCAAAGCACGTCAGTCTCAACTTTGTTCTATCAAAACAAACAAATAAAAATAAACTGTAAAAGAAAATCTTGTGTTGATTTTAAGGACCAGCATCTTTAATAGTTTTGTATACAGTATACTTAAAGGGACAGTTCACTCCAAAAAAATGCATTTATGCATTCATAAAAAAACATTTACTCACTCTCAAGGGGTTTCAGACCTGTATGAGTTTACTTTTTCTGTTAAACAAAAAAGAAGATATACATTTTTAAAACACTGGTAACCAGCAGCCATTAATATCCATATAGGAAAAAAACACTCAATATTTTTGTTATTTTTCAATGCATGCCTCTCATCAGTGCCGATATACAGCCACATCACACTGCTATGAGTGTGATATTGAGTTTATACAACAGTTTGACTGCATAATTGTGTGTATAAAAAAGAAAATCAAACAGACAGTCTCAAAAACCCTTTTGTAAGAGGAACTACTTTCTCCCGCCATTACATCTCAAACATAGAGAGTCTCAAAAACACTTTTGTAAGAGGAACTACTTTCTTCTGCCATTCATTCACATTTGCAGCTGATGTCAGAACAGCAGAAACCATTGCTCACAAACTTCTCTTTAGGGCTAGATTTGAATGATTCTCTAGCGTAATGTCTAAAGTGATGACAAAACAGGTGATTTTGCTGACATTTTAAGATTATAAGGCTGAACAGCATGAAATGCCATCAGTCTATAGAGATTTTCCAGTATTTCTCTGTTGCAATCGGGAGATCACAATATTACTATGGTATAAATACAGCACTACAACATACAAAAGAGAGATATCGACTTAGAAAGTCATTTACCTGTTTAATAATGATTTGATCAGCTGTAGTTTGAAGTTATGCTGTTTTTCTCTTAGGGCTTATTATGCGGTCTCTGTCGCCATCTTGTGGATGAACATCATCAACCGTCTTTGCTCAAAGACAGGTTAATGGCCGCTGATGCGCTGCTACTCTGAAATTATAAATATTTTAAAATAGGCACTATCCTTATAAATAAACTGCATAGTTGCAGCCTAAACAACTACATTCTGAACTAAAAAAGCCTCAAAAGTACATTATGTTGTCCAACAGCAGCCATATTTGTCAAACTGTAGAGTGTCCTCTGCTTGTCGCTGTATGTAGGCGGAGTAATACACAAAGGTGAAGGGTTAAGAGGCTGGATGAGTGCTGTTACTTGCAGAATATCAGATTCAAGAACCAGACAGAACTGTTGTATAAATAATTTTAAAACACTGGTAACCAGCAGCCTTTGATATCCATATAGAAAAAAAAACATACTTAATATTGTCATTTTTCAAAATGCCTTAACTTGTGTTGAACAGAAGAATGAAAGTAAAACAGATTTGGGACAAGTGGTGGATGAGTAAAGAATGAGAAATTTGGCTGAACCATTTCTTTAAAGAAAAGACACTGAGCTTCTAACTCTTGAATATTATACGTACCTCAATTTTTGCTATGGACATAAATCATACCTGAGTTTAGACTGTGGTAGTGAAATTACGTACAAATTGAGGCCTTTGAAATTCAACTAGCAGACAATAATACAAGCCAAAAATTTCACAGACTCATATTTTAAGGTAGCAGCAAAACAATGTTCTAACAAGTGCAAAAGTAAAATCATGGCAACCTGTAAAATCAAGTGCAAAAGTAAAATCACGTGAACTGAATGGAGAAGATGAGGTTGGCTGTTGGCGATCGCAAACTGAAGACCAGGGGGCACTTTTGTTCATTTTTTAGGGGCACTTTTTATTCAAGAGAAAAAAGGGCGTTCTCCCGGTGCTGGCATGGGTTTCCTCTGAGTGCTTCGGTTTCCCCCACAAGTCCAAAGACATGCGGTATAGGTGAATTGGGTAAGGTTAAATTGTCCGTAGCGTATGTGTGTGAATGAGTGTGTATGGATGTTTCCTAGTGATGGGTTGTGGCTGGAAGGGCATCCGCTGCGTAAAACATATGCTGGATAAGTTGGTGGTTCATTCCGCTGTGGCAACCCCAGATTAATAAAGGGACAAACCCGAAAATAAAATAAATGAATGAATGAGAAAAAAGGGCATGTGCACTGCACAGGTTGAGCCCTATCTGTGCATGTGCCTGGTATGTTGTATGTGTTGTACTAAGCAAATAAGGTTCTTGTGTTGTTATTAGTCGTCTTCTTCACATTTTAGAATGCAAAGACGAATCTGCATTCACATACTTGCGTACGATATGTTTGTCTTTAGGAAATACTTCTCTCTAAGTGGCAAACTATTTCAAAGTGCATCTAAAAACACTTTATTTTCAAGTAAATAATTAAAGTTGGTGCAAAAGTGAAATAGCAATTTTGTCATCAATCAAGTCTCGACTGTTTTCTAGAAATTATTCCACACCCCATTTGTTAGCATATTTGATTTGATCTGCTCAGCAACCCCACTGAAACTATATTACACATATTATATATATATATACAAAAAAAAAAAAACACGTTTGCCCATTTATATACAAAACAATCCCACATGCTTAGAGTAATTTCACTGTTGAGTAAATCCTCAAATGATGCAGCTGAAAATGGAATAGCTCTGTAAACTGCAGTGATATGTCTATTGTGTTTAATGCGGCAGCAGAAAGGAAGAAAGGAATATATTTTTCAACATTTGAAATTGTGCTCTACCAGACAAGTTAAACAGCTAAATTAATAAATATATATTAGCTTGAATACCTTTAACCTGCTATTGTTACAACCAGTGTTGGGGGAAACGCATTACAAGTAAAGCGAGTTACGTAATAATATTACTTTTCTAAGTAACGAGTAAAGTAACGCATTACTTTAAAAAAATAAGCAATAATATTGGAGTTACTGTTTAGCTTAACTAATTAGCTTTTAAAAAAATAAATTGCTGAATTAAAATTAAATTAGTCACAATAAATCATGCAGTCTATGGGAGAATGTGTTCATTATTTTGAACGCGTAGAAGAAAAGGAATTGTCTCAATGGACAGTGATTTTACTTAAAGCAAATAGTACAAAAGTAGCAAACACATTGCTTTAAACTTTCAATAATCTGTATATAGGGCATGTAAAGCTCTGGGGTCAGAAAGTTCTCAGATAACATCCTAAAAATTGTAGAGCTCCTCTATTAATAATAATAAAAAAAATTCTGAAAGAGATCAAGCCTTAGCCAGGTAATAAAAAGAAATTCAAAAGTAACTCAAAAGTAACATAACCCATACTTATCATAAAAAGTAACTAAGTAATGCAACTAGTTACTTTTTAGGGGAGTAACTCAATATTGCAATGCATTACTTTCGGAAGTAACTTTTCCCAACACTGTTACAACTAGCCTGTCATTGACACTCCACCTATTTTAACAGAAAATTTGCACTTGCACATATCCTGACTTGACTTTAGCTCTAAATTTCACAAATACACTCTTTATTTAGTGGAAAGAATTTAGCTTAAAGTTACAGACCAAAGGTTTCTTAAAACTTTCAACATTAGCAGTCACATTTTGAAACTATAGACAGCTGACATGTGTGTAAAGTTCATCATTAATTTCTTGGGGTCTACAGGCAAATGAGTGTATTTAGTAATGTGAAAATGAAGATGTGGGTTTGTGATACTAGCAAAATATGAATACAGTAAAAGAACATATAAGCCATATAAACACAACAAATGCATGCAGCAAACAAAACCCTTTGTGTACACTTAAGCAGAATATATTTGAAAACTATGCCAAACAATAAGCTTTTTTGAATATTATACAGTTATTTACGACAGACCCCACACAGGCCCGTAGATAGCCTGATGTAAGGGGTGGTTATTTTTTCTAAAAATGGTAATCTTTTTGCAGTCATTCCCCTCATTTTCTGTTTATTTATGTGATTTACAGTTGAAACCAGAAGTTTACATACACTCTAAAAAAGGAACATAGCCATTTTTTAAAAATGTCTGATGGTAAATCATACTAAACGTTTACTATTTTAGGTCCATTAGGATTACCTAAATGATTTACATTTGCTAAATGCCAGAATAATGAGAGAATAGTTTTTTTTTTGAGAATTTTTTATTAATTTCTAGACAGTCAAAAGTTTACATACATTTCCTTGGTATTTTTTTTAGCTTTGCTTTTAAACTCTATAACTTTGGTCAAATGTTTTGGGTATCCTTCCACAAGCTTCTCACAATAGTTTGCAGGAATTTTGGCCCATTCCTTCTGACAGAATTGATATAACTGAGTCAGATTTGTTGGCTGTCTTGCTCGCACAAGCTTTTTCAACTCTGCCCACAAATTTTCTATAGGATTGAGTTAAGGGCTTTGTGGTGGCCACTCCAAAACATTCACTCTGTTGTCCTTAAAGCACATTTTAACTAATTTGGCAGTGTGCTTAGGGTCATGGTCTGTTTGGAAGACCCATTTGTGGCCAAGTTTTAATTTCCTGGCTGATGTCTTGAGATGTTGCTTCAGTATTTCTACATAATGTTCTTTCTTTAAGATGCCATCTATGCTGTGAAGTGGACCAGTCCCTTCTGCAGCAAAACAGCCCCACAACATGATGCTGCCGCCCCCATACTTCAAAGTTGGGATGGTGTTCTTAAGCTTGTAAGCCAGGGGTGTCCAAACTCAGTCCTGGAGCGCCGTTGTCCTGCATAGTTTAGCTCCAACTTCCTTCAACGCACCTGCCTGGAGCTTTCTAGTATACCTAGAAAGAGCTTGATTAGCTGGTTCAAGTGTGTCTAATTGGGGTTGGAACTAAAATATCCTGGACACCAACCCTCCAGGACCGAGTTTGGGCAGCCCTGTTGTAAGCTTTCTCCTTTGTCCTCCAAATGTAACTGGTCATTATGGCCAAACAGTTCAATCTTAGTTCCATCAGACCACAGGACATGTCTCCAAAAATTATTATTTTCCCAGTGTTCCCGTTAGCAAATTGTAATCTGGCTTTTTTGTTGATTCTGGCTTGTTGATTTTCCCATGTTGTCACACAAGGAAGCAGTGCGTTTGAGATTTTCCTCAAATACTATTCTACAGTTGTGCCTCCAATTAACTCAAATGTTGTCAATTAGCCAATCAGAAACCTCCAAAACCTTGACACCATCATCTGAGTTTTTTCAGAGGCATAATAATCTTATTGTATGTAAACTTGACTTTCAAGAAAAGTTATAACAATTTCTCAAAAAATATCTCTCTCATTATTCTGCGATTAAGCATAACAGAAACAAATTTGATAATTCTAATTTACCTAAAAAAGAAAAAGTTTAGTCACAATAACATCTGACTTTTTTAAAATGGTTATGTGCCTTTTTATACAGTGTATGTAAACCTCTGGTTTCAACTGTAAATACTACCTTTTATTGACATTTTAAGCACTATTTTTTTAGCTGGATTAGCTTGTTGGATAGTCATCATGATGACACTTTTTAATGTACCAAAATATTTCCTAAAGATTTAGAATAAAAAAAATACAAATGTATTACATCATATATCATTAGATTTTAAATCACAAGAATTTGTCATTTGTCAACAAGCCGATTGTCATTTATTAGGCAAATAACAAACTGGCCAGCACATTCAACTTTCCTAAGTCAGAATTTGAGCTTCATAATTTGAGCTTCATGATTTGTCTAGCCTTTCTTGTAAAAAAGCACATTTGATTGAAAATTCATGGATAACAACAATAGCCAAATTAGATTTTAAATGAATTTTAATATGGGCTGCTTTTGGTGCTTCACACATTTTTATCAGTCATTTTGTTGTTTCAAGAATAAGGTCCAAGATTTATAATTAAAGTTGTAAAATGTTTTCTTAAAATCAATACAGTGCACTGTAAAACCCAAAAAGTTAAGGTAACTCAAACCATTTGAGAAAACCGATTGCAACAAACCATTTAAGTTCAAAAACTAATCCTAATGAGTACTGTCAACTTAATCCATTTGCGGAAATGAAGCATTTTAAACACAGTAAAACCCAATAAATGAAGAGAACTAAAACCAACTGAGTACTGTAAAGCCCAATAAGTTAAGGCAACTCAAACCATTTGAGGAAACTGATTACAACAAACCATTTAAGTTCAAAAACTAATTCTAATGAGTACTGTGAACTTTCTCCATTTAAGTTGAAGTAAAGAGGTATTTAATTAACTCACTATCTTCAACATTGAGTTCAAAACTCTTTTCAAATGAGTAGAAACTGCACATTTCATTTCATTTCATAAAGCTAACTCTTGGGTTTTACAGTGTAGTGAAATATGACTACACTTACACCCGATGTTTTCTTGCACAACTGAATGTTTATTCATTCATTCATTTTCTTTTTGGCTTAGTCCCTTTATTAATCTGGGTTCATCACAGTGGTATGAACCGCCAACTTATCCAGCACATGTTTTACGCAGCGGATGCCCTTCCAGCTGCAACCCATCTCTGGGAAACATCCATACACATTCATTCACACTCATACACTACAGAAAATTTAGCCTACCCAGTTCACCTGTACTGCATGTCTTTTGGACTGTGGGGGAAACCGGAGCACCAGGAGGAAACCCACACGAATGCAGGGAGAACATGCAAACTCCACACAGAAATGCCAACTGACCCAGCCGAGGCTTGAACCAGTGACCTTCTTGCTGTGAGGTGGCAGCACTTCCTACTGCGCCACCGTGACGCCCAACTGAATGTTGGACTCATGAAAAATAATAATTTGCATTGGCCAAAACTGATTAACTGAAGTCACACTGATGTGACAATCCACAGATGATTGGGCTTGGGCTTAAAGCCTATTTTAATGGGTTATTTTAATAACTTATTATGGTGTAGCAGTCAAAATAGGAGAAATGAGCTAATGTATAGGACAAATTCTGGACTTTTGTCATTGAGGTGTGGGTCTTTTGAACCATCAGAACCCCTAAAGTTTTTGAACTTAAATGGTTTGTTGCAATCGTTTTCCTCAAACGGTTTGAGTTACCTTAACATTTTGGGTTTTAGAGTGTACTAACATTAGTTTGTTACTTTAAAGTGTAATTAAAGACATGGTTTACCCAAAAGTGAACATTCTATAACAATCAATTATTGATTTCCATCATTTTTTTCTCTACTATGGATTTCAGTGGCTTTTAACAACCTTGATCAAGAGGAAAATGAAACGCATACATATTTGAAACCACTAGAGGGTGAGTAAATGGTGAGTGCATTTTTATTTTCTTACTGTCCCTTAAAGTCTCTTCATTGATCGAGTGAGAAAAAAAAACTTCTGTCCAACATTATAAGTCTCTCGTCCAATATGTGTCATCTCAGATTCATCAGTTATGAATTTTTTTTTTTAAGAATCTCTATTATGGCAGTAAGCCTTTGTTCTCAACTTCCTGTATAGGATAATTGGCATCGAAATAAAGCCTACAGGCTTTCTGCATAACATGAGCACAAGACCCAAATACATATTAATCAGTTAACTCCCTCTTTCAAATTTTATTATAAGGAAATCAGAACCCGGAGTGTATCCAAAGGGGCCAAATGGAAAAGCAATGCTCCGCTTTGGGCAAACCATTGCTCAAGGTGACCTGAAACAGTTTGTTTTCCATAAGATGGATAAGTGGGTAACTTGATCTGACACTCTATCCTATCTCAGTGTACTGAGCCGTTGTTGAGTCTGATTGCATGCCATCCTGACGCTGTTAGCACTATTTTGCATTAAGAAAGACAACACTTCAGAGATACTGAGTTCTCACATTATTTTCACTCATCCTCCTTTGTCAGTGGATTAAGACTTCATTTTTAGGGATGTAAAATTAACAAACACAAAAGACCTTATCATGTAACACTGACACTGCAGATTGTAAAGAAATACAGTGACTAAAAAGCTAAATTATGTCATGTCATTTTGTCATCTTAATTTCAAAGGAGAAAAGGAGAACACATTTTGATTTGAAAGTCAAAATTTTGCCACTTTTTTTTTCCAAAATACCAAGCTCAAAGAAATGACCTTATATTTATTTTTGGGATGAGTTATTCTTTTATATCGGCATGAAAGGTCAAATACAAATTGTGATATTTTCTAAGCTGTCAAATAAATTAGCATACAAATGTTCATCTTTCTAAATAATGTTCATCAACAGTGGGCTAGCAAGTTATTTAACCTTCCTTCCAGTCACTTTAACATTTACACCACACTAAAAATATTCCCGTCACTGTGCTTTTTTTTTTTTTTTTTTTTTTGCAAATGTCAATGCATTGCATAATGAGATGTAACCCAAGTTGCCCACAGGTATACTGTGATATTAAATGGCTGCAGAGGAAGCTTTTCAAAATTAGGACAAACATTATAATAACCTTCTGACACTGAAAGGTGTTGTGTCATAAATTATATATTGGTATATTATATTTTATATATATATATATATATATATATATATATATATATATATGTATATATATATATATATATATATATATATATATATATATATATATATATATATATATATATATATATATATATATATATATAAATAAATAGCACCTATTCTTATAATTATTCTTCCGGCTTCCTCCTCTCCTTCCGCTCTCAGAGTCTATGGCAGCCCTATGAACTGTTTGCGGCATTTGCGCAAACTTTGGCACACTGATAGAGGACATGATCTTCAACCACAACAAATTTTGACTCTCTTACGCAAAATCTTTAGTGCTAACACTTGTCCAAAGTTTCACTTTTGTTTATCGTTATAACTTCTGAACCGAATGGGCTAAAATTCTTTTCCTCTGATTTCTTGGCTCAAGTCGATTCAAAGCCGCACCCTATGATGTCATTTTTCGTCATAAAATTGTTTCATTATCTTGATTTTTTTGTAAAAACCTGTTTGAATGAACTCATCCTAGGCCGATCTACAGATCATGCTGACCAAAGGTTATCGAATTCAAGTTGATTAGACTAGGCTTTTCCGATTAACTTGTGAACATATTTAACGTAGAGCTTGCAAAAAATGACTTGAGGTGATATCTCCGTAAAGCATTGACATATTCACCAAACTTGGTGTGTGTTATCACAACCATGGTCTGAAGTTAGCTGCACCATTTCGGCACACTGTCCCCTAGTGGTCCGGAGATACAAAAAAAATGGCTTTTTTTCTCAACTTCTCAACCCTTGGTCCAAAATTCATAAAATGCCGAGTCAAATGATTTCTCAGGTCAGCCATTTTGGCTGTCTGCCAAAATTGCTATATTTTACGGATGCATTAGCGAATTGTTTTGAAAGTCGGTTTGTGTCTTCAAGACTGTGGCTTGAAGGTGCTCAAAATGTTGTCACAGCGCCACTTTTTGGTCAAACGTTATAACAATATTTCTAAAAATGCTAATAACTTTTGACTAATTTTGCCTATTGTTATAAAACTTGTCTCGATACATTCCTTGGGTTGTCCTGAGAATATCGATACCAATTATGCCTTAATTAACTGAACTTCCTGTCCACCATCTAGTCAAAAACCTACTTTTTCGAACTCTTCCTACATCATTTGGCTGATTTGCACCAAATTTGACTCAGATCATCTTCAGACCATGCTGACAAAAACTTATTGAATTTGTGTTGATAGGTGTAACGGTTTTTGTTTACTTCACCGACAAATGTGATGGCATGATGCAAACAACATCCGAGGCTGTATCTCTGCGATAGTTAAAGATAATGACAAGAAATTTTAGGTCTGTCATTGTCGCCTCACACTGACCACACCATAAAAATTTGGTGAAATTGCCACCTATGGGTCAAAAGTTATAAGACATTCATTAGCCGTTATTAATGAAACATACAAATTTGGTAATAACTTTTGCCTGCATATGCTTATTTTGTTGAAATTAGTCTCAAATGATTCCTTGGGTCATGCCGACAACACAGATACCAATTATGCCATAATCTGCCAAACTTCCTGTCCACCATTTTGATTTTGTTCAAACCATTCTTTTTTAACTCCTACAATCTTCACCAAATTTGACTCGGATCATCTTCAGCCATGTAGACCAAAAGTTATGGCTTTCATGTTGATAGACAAAAATGTTGTCATTTAGCATATGCGCAAACTTGATGTAATGCTGCCAGATGGCATTACAGGCTGAATCACTGCAATGGTTTAAAGCATTGAAACCAAACCTAATGTGTGATCTAGACCTGATATTAACCAAACTACGTCAGTTCGAGCCACCTTCTGGCAAAATTGACAAACAATTAAATTATCAATAGAATCAATAGAAATCATTCAATTCAATTCATCTTTATTTGTATAGCGCTTATACAATGTAGATTGTGTCAAAGCAGCTTCACATGGAAGGTTATAGTGAATTGAAACAGTGTCAGTTCAGTTTTCAGAGATTAAGTTCAGTTTAGCTCAGTTTAGTGTGGGTTAATAATCACTACTGAGAGTCCAAACACTGAAGAGCAAATCCATCGATGCGCAGCTCTACAGAATCATACAAAAATGTTCAACTGACTTTTCAATAGTTTTGTCTATTGTCATGAGATTGGTCTTGCAGATTCCTTGGATCATTGATATGTGTACGTTGATATAATTTATTCCCTAATTGACTTGACTTCCTTTCCACCATCTTAAATTAGTTTGAAAATCTGTTGTTTAGAACTCTCCATACATCGTTAGCCCAATTTCCACCAAATTTGGCTCAGAACATGCAGCCAAAAAGTTATAAAATTTTCCTGTTGCTCTGTAGCTTGTTGTCATGCTTGTTTATGATGTGGCCACTGAGCTGCTTGTTATTATTATTTTAAAATGATTAATTAATTCATAAACATCAACATTTATTTGAAATCATTGGATTGTGTGATTTACCAAGGATGAGGCAAGTTAAATAATTCAATAAAATGTGCCAAAAACATTTAAGGTGAAAAAAAGAATAATTTACTGTTTACGTGTTAAAATGTGGGAAACAGGCCTGCATTGTCACATCACATATAATTAAAATTACTTATTTTGCACAATATTGGATTACTATAAGGAAAAATATGTTTAAAAAATACTTTTTAGAAACACTGGTGGTTTGCAAGTTGGAAAATAATTATAATTTCTTTCTTTAACTGTTGTTTCAAGCTTTTCCAAGCATCGTTCAAAGATTTCAGACTGTGTTAAGAGATTTCCGAACTGAAATGATTATAATCTAAAAAGGGAAGGTTGGATTGTACAAGCAGAAGTTAAATGCAAGTAATTTGGGGCAAATCACAAAATGTTTTTTATGGTGCCATTTCAAACAGTATGCGAAAAAGCTCACTTTTCCTAATGCTGAGTAGGGTGGATGTCTACAAGTTTCCCCTGACCTGGCACATTTCTTGGAGTAAACTGTTTAAGTTATTGTGGTTGCAGACTAATTGAATGTGGCCTCGCAGGCTGATATCCAGGGTAATCACCACCATAAATGCATGATGGACTGTGATTCTCCATCTGTTTCCAGGCAACATCGGCTGGCACAGCTCAGGGAATGAGAGCACGTCTGTCCCACTCATATTTTCTGCCCTGCATTGAGAGTAAACAGCAGTGTGTGGAACCCATCTGAGATGAACGAAAATGCATTAACCACACTACATTCATACTAAACAGAATACTTCATGTCTCTCAGCAGAATAACCACATCTCAGTATCAGACAATGAGGAGGTCACTTCCACTAAAACACATAATCTATCTGATCCAACCATATCTCAGAAATAAAGGTACAAGAGCTGTTCCTGGGGTGGTAGCTTTTTAAAAGGGACACATTTGGGTCCACACTGGTTCCTAAAAAGCACAAAAGTGTACCTTTTAAACATTTTAGCTTCTAATATGTACATTTGAAGTATCAATATAACCCTTTAGGTACAAATGTGTGCCATTTGAAAAGGGTTACCACCCCAGTGACAACTCTCATACCTTTATTTCTGAGGGTTTTATTTCCGAGAGTTATTCATCTATCTACCTATCCATCCGTCCGTCCGTCCGTCCGTCCGTCCGTCCGTCCGTCCGTCCGTCCGTCCGTCCGTCCGTCCGTCCATCCATCCATCCATCTATCTATCTATCTATCTATCTATCTATCTATCTATCTATCTATCTATCTATCTATCTATCTATCTATCTATCTATCTATCTATCTATCTATCTATCTATCTATCTATCTATCTATCACTCATTCCATCCATCTATCTATCTATCTATCTATCTATCTATCTATCTATCTATCTATCTATCTATCTATCTATCTATCGTTTAGTCATTCTATCCATCCATCCATCCATCCACCCGTCTGTCTGTCTGTCTGTCTGTCTGTCTGTCTGTCTGTCTGTCTGTCTGTCTATCTATCTATCTATCTATCTATCTATCTATCTATCTATCTATCTATCTATCTATCGATCGTTTAGTCATTCTATCGTTTAGTCATTCTATCTTTCCATCCATCCATCCATCCATCCATCCATCCATCCATCCATCCATCCATCCATCCATCCATCCATCCATCCATCCATCCATCCATCCATCTATCCACTTATCCATCCATCCATCCATCCATCCCTCTCTCTCTCTCTCTCTCTCTCTCTCTCTCTCTCTCTCTCTCTCTCTCTCTCTCTCTATATATATATATCTGTCTGTCTGTCTATCTATCTATCGATTGTTTAGTCATTATATCGTTTAGTCATTCTATCCATCTATCCATCCATCCATCCATCTCTCTCTCTCTCTCCATCCATCCATCCATCCATCCATATCTCCATCCATCCATCCATCCATCCATCCATCCATCCATCCCTCTCTTTCTTTCTCTCTCTCTCTCTCTCTCTCTCTCTCTCTCTCTCTCTCTCTCTCTCTCTCTCTCTCTCTCTCTCTCTCTCTCTCTCTCTCTCTCTCTCCATCCATCCATCCATCCATCCATCCAGGAAAATGTAATACTCTCCTGCTTATGCAATGAGATGTACTTTACCTGACACCATAAAACATAAATCAAGCTCATGTTTGTAAAATTATTATCTTTTCATTGAGATCAGTATAAAACGTCATGTGGAATAAGGGTCTGCACTAAGTACTGAGCACATTATGCTCTGGCATAAAAAATATTTTGATATGCATTTTTTGATGATGATAAAAAAAATCTGTTGAAAACACAAGTGGTGAAGGAAATATTCCACTTTGCTTTGTATCTCAACCAATTTGGCAACCGTATAATATATATCTCAGATCGAAAGAGCCTACAGCCAAACATAACACAGCTGGTTGATGTTGATAATTCTCACACACTATAGGACATCTTGAATCCTATTGTATTGCAGTGATGATGATGATGATGATGATGATGATGATGATGAGGATGCAATGTTTTTTGTTTAATCAACAGAATATGTATCTCTGGTATGGTGGATATTAGTGTAGGCTAATGAAAAATTACCAATCGAGGACATTTTTACAACATGAGCAGACTTGGATTTGATTGGTTGCTCAGATTGACAGCTCATGCATTTAAAGTTTGCCATAGAATAGAAGCACATGACTGGAAGATCACTGCTCAGCCACTATCTTATTACTTAAAAACATGGTTTACACAAAAACGAAAAAATTACTCAATATTTACTCACCCTTCCAAACCTTTATGAGTTTTTATCTTTTGTTGAACATCAAAGAAGATATTTTGAAGAAAGCTGAAAATCTATAATTTTTGACTTCTATAGTAGCAAACCCAAATACTATGGACTTTAATGGTTACGGATTTCCAACATTTTTCAAAATATCTTCTTTTGTGTTTAATTGATGAAAGAACTCATAAAGGTTTGAAACAAGAGTGAGTAAATGATGACATAATTTTCATTTCTGAGTAAACTAACTTATTAAAGGCAGTGTGTGTAATTTCGCCACTAGATGGTGTGTATTCACAACAAACAAAGTGGTAGTTTGATGACGCTTTGACTGTGTGTGGAATTATGGGAATTGTCGTCTTCATTACATTCTACGTAAGAAATCATGTTCATGGATGAGCAAAAATATTTCAAACTAATTAGTGCTTATTTCTCAGCATTTGAACATTTTTTTAAACATTTGTGATGGTATCACTTTATTTTGACCATCCCTTTAATCAATTTTGTTGAAATTAAGTTACATTGCATCGACTGTACATGCTAACTAATTCTCAATAGATTATAAGTAGACTGTTGGGTTGAGGCTAGGATAAAGGTTAGTGTAAATTGACATGTGATTGCAAAGTTTCTTATAGTCGGTTAAATGTCTGTTGAAGGAGCAGTATCAGCAGATATTAAGCAGAGAGTTTCCTAATACTCAAATGTAAAGGAATTGGCATGTAGTTGCAATGCAAATTTTAGTCAACAAAATGTGCAAGAGGGACCATCAAAATAAAGTGTTTTACAGACTTGAGCAGACTTGGATCAGATTGATTGCTCAGATTGATACTTCCAACATTTAAAGTTTGCCAAAGAATAGAAGTACATGACTGGAAGATCAGTGCTCAACCAATATCTCATTACCTAAAGGGATGGTTTACACAAAAATGAAAGATTTACTCAATATTTACTTACCCTTAAGTGGTTCCAAATCTTTATGAGTTTCTATTTTCTGTTGTTAAGTTAGTTTGAAGAAAGCTGAAAACATGTAATTATTAACTTTTATAGAAAACCAAATACTATAGACGTCAATGATGTTCACAATAGTTTCTCGTGAAGGTTTGAAACAAGTAAAGATTGAGTAAATGATTAATTTTCATTTCTGAGTAAACTACTGTATCCCTTTAACTTATTAAAGGCAGTGTATGTAATTTTCGCCACTAGATGGTGTGTATTCACAACAAACAAAGTGGTAGTTTGGTGATGCTTTGATTGTGTGTGGAATCATGAAAATTGTCATGTTCATTACATTCTATGTAAGAAATCATGTTCATGGATGAGCAAAAAATATTTAAACTTAATTAGCGCTCATTTCTCAGGATTTAAACATTATTTGAAACATTTGTGATAATTTAAGTACAAAAGTCAGCAAAAACACAGTTCTAGTGATTTTTTGATATTTAAATAAAAAAAAAATACATATTGTGCCTTTATTGACTGCAATTTTTCTTTCTCGCAAGGATTTTGTCTTATTTGCGTGGGTGGACCAATGCCACCCTGTCTCTTTTGTAGCCTAGACACTATTAATACACAAAACGCAGATACCTATTGCAGAATCAACAAATAAATGGCTTGTCAGACAAATTATAAAACAAATTGTCTGACCTGACCACTGTGTCTAACCCCTGTATTATAAAAAAGTTTAGATCATGTCTAAATACAGCCTCGCTGAGACAGATAAAAATAGGGCTGGTTATCAAAAGAAAACAGACTCCCTACTGCACAAATAATGAATTACACAGAACATAATTACACTTTTAACCTCTTGCCTTAACTGTACACAAATCACATTCTTATCTTCGAAACAACCAGACAGAACTTGTGGAAATCCAATACATGCACACTCCCGAGGAGTGTACGGGAAAAACACAAAAGCAAAAGTAATCAGGAGATTTAGCACAGGTTTACTGTGTGTCTGTACGCTTTAAGCATGCTTGTACAGTATATAACATGCTTCTTTTATATATATCAAGGCTTTAAAACTTTCACAATCTTCACACAATGCTGGATAAACCTTTTGATCCATAAAAATCCAGTTGAGGAGCTCTAGAATATTGCATTATTTGCATCCACTTTTTTTTTTAGCCATGACCTTGTGGATTTAGTGTCTAAGTTTCACTTATACTTCCTTTGAAGGTGAATCATCTTTCTTCTCTAGATAGACACAGACCATCTATTTAAAACAGCAAGCAAAGCAGTGAGTCACTAAAGAACAAATCCAGTTCCAGTAAGTGTCATGGCCACACTCAGGGTTATCGCATTTGTGAAAAATCCAGGATTAACCGTTAATTTGGGGTTTTAAAAAGTTTCCCATGCCTGGTCACTTTTCCTTTCTAAAATAGTTTAATAGGCTATTCTATATTAGGATGAAACAGCCATTTTAAAGCTACTGAAATAAATTATTAATTGGATAATTTTTTAAGGTAAGTGGTTGCAAACAATTAATAAGAGCTGAATTTAAACAAACAAATTAAATTTAGGAATGTTTGTTTAAATTTAGCGCATAAATTGTTTGAAACCTCTTACCTTAAAATTTTTTAGAAAAACAATAAATCATGTTTTTTTTCAGTGTTGTCTGCTCTATTAGCACAAATAATAATAATAAATAAATTACACCAATGATTTACTGAAGACTGATAAACTGAAAACAAACAACTCTAAAAGAGCCTGTTCATTAAAGTGAATCAAAACTAAAGCATGACCACAGTAGTTCGAATGCCACATGAATGACTCTTTTGATAATAATAATAATAATAACAATAATAATAATAATGGTAACACTTTACAATAAGGTTGTATTAGTTAATGCTACTTAATGTGGTGGTGGTGGTGGATGAGGAGATTCCCCCCTAAAGCACTTTGAGTGCCCAGAAAAGCGCTATATAAATGTAAGGAATTATTATTATTATTATTATTATTATTATTATTATTATGTATTTACTAACATAAACAAACCATAAACGATAAATTTTTACAGTATTATTTCTTACAGAATGCAGTTGCTGATTGTTAGTTCATGTTAACTCATGGTGCATTTACTAACATTAACAAGCATGAATTTGGATGTATTGTAAATGTTGAACTATAATAAAAAAATGCTGCACAAGTATCGTTCATAATTAATGTTAGTAAATACAGTAACTGATGAAACCTTATTGTAAAGGGTGACCATAATAATAATAATAATAATAATAATAATAATAATAATAATAATAATAAAATTTGTGAATAAATTAGTTTACCACGATGTTGTTTAATGTTAATGTATTTACTAACATGAACAAACCATAAACTATACATGTTTTACAGTGTTGATGTTGGTTCATGTTAACTCATGGTGCTTTAACTTACATTATTAAGAATGAATTTGGATGTTAATAATGCATTAGTTAATGCTGAATATTTATTAATAAATGCTGCACAAGTATTATTCATAATTAGTTAATGTTAGTAAATACAGTAACTGATAAAAAATATTGTAAAGGGTGACCATAATAATAATAATAATAATAATAATAATATTAATAACAAAATTTGTGAATAATTTGTTTACCACGTTGTTGTTTAATGTTTTTAATATATTTACTAACATGGTCAAACCATGAACTATACATTTTTACAGTATATGTTCTTACAGAATACAGAATACAGTTGTTGATTGTTAGTTCATGTTGACTCATGGTGTATTAACTAACATCAAGCATGAATTTGGATGCTAATAATGTAATTGGGAATGTTGAACAATGATTAATAAATGCTGCACAAGTATTGTTCATAATTAGTTCATGTTAGTAAATACAGTAACTGATGAAACCTTATTGTAAAGGTTGATAATAATGATAATAATAATAATAATAATAATAATAATAATAATAATAATAATAATTATAACAACAACAACAACAACAACAACAACAACAATAATAATAATAAAATTTGTGAATAAATTATTATTATTATTATTATGTTTGGCTATTTTTACCTTTGTGAAAAGTAAAATGAAACTTTTGACAGCATTTAATTTGCTCCAGTTATGCAGAAATGCCTGCAGTTCGTTCTTTCCCCCTCAATAAATAATTTAAACCCGAATCGCCAAAAAAAATCCGAATCATAAACAGTGCAGGCTACCCATACGACGGTCGGTCACCCGGAAGTACGTGACATTGGCTGCGGCGCAGTCAATGAATACTAGTAGTTAACTGTTTGAAGCCACATACAAACTAAATAACCCCAGCATACACACTTCTCCATATTACTCTGGAAGCGTGTGATTGCCTCGCCTGCTGGAATGGCTCCATACCTGAACTCTTCATGCAGACCGCTGCTTCTGCTGTCTCTTTTTGGAGTTTGTTTCGCGAGATTTGCAAGATGTGAGTGATTATTACTTTATTCATTATTGTTATTTTAAAGTTGCTTTTAAAGTTGGAAGCAAGCCACTTCATCAGGCATTAAGTTCTAAATGCATTGTATACCTACCACTGTTTAAGAACTAGCCTACACTGTGGTAATTGTATTTCTGGATTTAAATAATGAAAGAAATGGAAGTGTAATGATTATGTATTTGCGGTCAAGACCCGCAAACGCCACCACAGAAAGGGAGAGTCAAATGACGTAATATTCACATTTTATACGTTTTTATGAAAGCTAAAGTTTCTTTTGGAAGGTCAACGGTTAAAATTATATTTTAAATCACGCATAATATTGTTAATATTGTAGGATTGCATTATATTTACTGGGTTTGATGAAGTACAAGCGCTGGGAGTTTTTGCTGGCTCAAAACTTTCAGCTGAACTTTGATTATTAAATCCAAAACAAACATGGGCTTTTATTTTTTTTGCCAACAAGGGCTGTTTTTACGACCATAGTTTCTAAGGGAAATTTAAGGATTGAAGGATTTAGGGGAGTTACATTTCAATAAGCATTTTGTGCCACTTTTGATGTGCCTGTTGGCATAAACAAGAGGTGACGTATTTGGAACCCCAATTCAATATTTGATTTGTTGTTAGGTGTGTTTAATCTCTGCAATGCAAACAAATGGCCTGTGCCTTTTTGACCATATAGTTTCTCTATAGTTTTTATGCATTTTATGTCATTTCAGGAATCAGATCAGAATAAGGAAATAAATAAATAAATAAATAAATAAATAAATAAATAATAATTGTAAATGAGATACAGTGCTCAGCTTAAATGAGTACCCCCCCAACCCCGACAAATCTCTCATTTAATTTAATATTTTCTGTAGGAAGTATTCATATTATACTTGTGCATATACACAGGGTGTGAATTATACAATGAAGATCAGGGGGGTCAACTTTCTTAATAATGTAAGTTTGGTTAATACCTGCTTCACCTAATCAAATGTATATTTTTATTTAAATTACATCTAATTTATAAATAAGATGTAATTAAGTTTTGAGTGTTTAGAGGGATATTTAGTTTAACATAACCACTGATAAACTATTTCCGAGGTTACTGTAGGTAAAACTATCCAAACTATGCATACGATTTGACTTTATGTAAATACAAACACTATTTTACAAGAAAAGTGTCTTGTGAATAGACATGGTATACCACGGTTTGGAAAAGTCAAGGTTTTAAAATCGCCAACATTTTCTCCTATACCGTTCCTATGGTAGATGGAAGATTTTTTATTTAGGTTTTTTTTTTTTTTTTTAGGACAACAGTATCTCCAGCAGAAAAGATATCAAAGATGCCATTTTAAATGGTAAAGAAATCAGTGTTTTTGAAACTAATGAAGACAGCAGAAGTCAATGATTCATTTGAATTATTTAGCCTGATTATTACTGTTCCAAAATATTTTAAATATTTCTCAAAATAAAATATATTGTGTTCAAAGGGGAAACAAGTTTTAGTTTTTTACCCAGACGTTTAAAAAAAGAATATATTTTAGAGCAGTAATCATAATACTGTGAAACCGTGATATATTTATCCAAGGTTATCATATTGTCAGAATCTTATACCGGCCCATGCCTACTTGTGAATAATTATGATGTCCACCTGTGCTGTAGATCTGCTGGTTTCAGACTGTTGTTAAATGATTCTCACATAGACTGATTGGTGCGATTATGTATCATTATCTATAATGGTATGAACATTATAGGGGTGGTCAAAAGTATATTTATATTAGAGATGTCTTGATCAGGTTTTTTGGCCCTCGAGTCCAAGTCATTTGAATTTGAGTAACTACTGATACTAAAACCCAATCCAATACTATTATAATACATAAAAAAGAATAAAAAAAGAGCGAAGAAACCGATCCAGGATGTTCCTTATTTTTTCTTTAATTCCTCTTATTTGAACATTCAACAACTCTGTTAACAAACAGAGCACTTCTGTGAGGTACCCCCTGTAATTTGCACTCTGCATATACATTAGATTAGTCAGTACTGAAGCCAAATCTGGAGCTAATCTAACAAATAACTTATGATAACAGTCCAAATTTGTTCACCCAAATTTATATGTTAGAAAAAATATTAAACAAACATAAAAAGAGCAAAATTCTAGAGAAACAAAAATACTAAAAATTTCTTTTTTTCCCCAATATTTCTCATGAATTTAAATGAATTATTTTTCTATTTCTAAATATGTTTGGTGACTAAACTTTTATTTTATCAAATATATCCATTTAATAAATCTGTTTTGTTCAAATCCACCACAGTATAGTACCTATATTCACTGAGAAAATGATTTAAAAATTTTCAAAATGGGGTGTACTCAATTATGTTAAGCAGTGTATATTAAATAAATACCCCCCCCCCCCCCCCCCAATTTAACCAATACATATTATTAATTTTTTATATATTTACAATTTTATTTAAAATTTAACCAATCAATTATTTTACAGTTTATTAATTCTTTTTTACAGGGATATTTGTATCCCCCTTATGGTAATAAATGAGCAAAATCAGTAGCATTTTAGCTATGAGCACTTGTTACTTATTAATCCAGACAAGAACAAATGTAATTCCAAGTCCAATATAAACAATTGTGGGATTTTAGATACAGAGACAATTATAGATCTCATAAAGGTTGGTATATAACAGCAGTATTATGTCATTACTTGGTTATTAATGTAATATTTTCTCAAAACCCAGCCGTTGGTGCCACAGCTATTTAATAAGTTACACATGGAAAGCGCTTATGCCAAAGAAATGTGTTTTGTTCTTCTTGGCTGGAGTCCATGCATTGTGAACTTTTAGACCTGCTTAACTGCACCAATCAATATGCTGGCTCTCTATCCCTCATAAATCTCTTTAGCGTCTCTGAATGCTTGGAGGTCACAGTCTCAACTCAACACTGTTGCTGTTATGATGAAAGGATTTGTTTTAATTAAATGATCTTTAAAAATAGATTGCTGTATGTATGGGGGATATGAAATATTAATGCTGCAGAAATCCGGCTTGTGTGTGTGTGTGTGATAATATTGTCTAATGTGCCAGTTTGACTCCATTTGTTTCATAGGCCAGATTTTACTTTGACTTCTAACAAAAAAAAAGGTTTCTTTTATTTGAATATTGCAGGGTGATTTATTTTATTCTATTTTGTTGTAATGCATCATGGATTATTTTAATAGCACATTTATTATTTATATTTGACTGAAAGAAATGTGTTTTAATTTTTACTGTTTGCTTTACTGAAATAGGCTGTAAATATATTGACATTGTGATACAGTCTAAACTCACCGGCCACTTTATTAGGAACACCTGTCTAACTGCGCGTTAGCGCAAATTTCTAGTCTGCCAATCACATGGCAGCAACTCAATGCATTGAGGCATGAAGACATGGTCAAGATGATCTGCTGCAGTTCAAAGCGAGCATTAGAATGGGGAAGAAAGGTGATTTAAGAGACTTTGAACATGGCATGGTTGCTGGTGCCAAAAGGGCTGGTCTGAGTATTTCAGAAACTGTTGATCTACTGGGATTCTTACGCACAACCATCTCTAGGGTTTACAGAGAATGGTCTGAAAAAGAAATATATCCAGTGAGCGGCAGTTCTGTGGGCGCAAATGCCTTGATGATGCCAGAGGTCAGAGGAGAATGGCCAGACTGGTTCCAGCTGGTAGAAAGGCAACAGTTACTTAAATAACCACTCATTACAACCAACCAAGGTATGCAGAAGAGCATCTCTGAATGCACAACACGTCCAACCTTGAGGCGGATGGGCTACAGCAGCAGAAGACCACACCGGGTGCCACTCCTGTCAGCTAAGAACAGGAAACCGAGCCTACAATTCGCACAGGCTCACCAAAATTAGACAATAGAAGATTGGAAAAACGTTGCCTGGTCTGATAAGTCTCGATTTCTGCTGCGACATTCGGATGGTAGGGTCAGAATTTGGCATCAACAACATGATCGCATGGATCCATCCTGCCTTGTATCAACGGTTTAGGCTGGTGGTGGTGTAATGGTGTGAAGGATATTTTCTTGGCACACTTTGGGCCCATTAGTACCAATTGAGCATCGTGTCAACGCCTACCTGAGTATTGTTGCTGACCATGTCCCTCCCTTTATGACCACAGTGTACTCATCTTTTAATGGCTACTTCCAGCAGGATGTCATGTCATAAAGCGTGAATCATCTCAGACTGGTTTCTTGAACATGACAATGAGTTCACAGGACTCAAATGGATTCCACAGTCACCAGATCTCAATCCAATATAGCACCTTTGAGATGTGGTGAAACATGGGTGGCAGGTGACAAATCTGCAGCAACTGTGTGATGCTATCATGTCAATATGGACCAAAATCTCTGAGGAATATTTCCAGTACCTTGTTGAATCTATACCACGAAGGATTAAGACAGTTCTGAAGGAAAAAGGGGGTCCAACCCGGTACTAGTAAGGTGTACTTAATAAAGTGGCCAGTGAGTATACAAAACATGAAGCCTAATTTCTAGATTTTTTTTTATTTGGACTTTCCTGGATACAGGATTTATTAGGTGTGGTTTTAAGTAAAATGTCAATATTCAATTTATAAGATGTAGTAACATTTCTTCTAAATTTGAAACAAAAATTATTATATATATTTGTAAATGTTAATTTTGATTAAAAATCAGTGGGGTGTCATGGTGGCGCAGTGGGTAGCACGATTCGACGACTGCCTCACAGCGAGAAGGTCACTGGTTTGAGCCTCGGCTGGGTCAGTTGGCATTTATGTGTGGAGATTGCATGTTCTCCCCGTGTTGGCGTGTATTTCCTTCGGGTGCTCCGGTTTCAAAAGACATGTGATACAGGTGAATTGGGTAAGCTAAATTGTCCGTAGTGTATGTGTGTGAATGAGTGTGTATGGATGTTTCCCAGTGATGGGTTGCACCTGGAAGGCCATCCGCTGCATTAAACATATGCAAAGTTGGCGGTTCATTCCGCTGTGGTGACCCCAGATTAATAAAGTGACTAAGCCGAAAAGAAAATGAATGAATGATTAAAAATCATGCAGTTATTGCATATAATATCAATTTCTGTTAATAACTTCTGAAGTTACAGTGGTATTGTGTTGTGTGAAAATGCCAAAAAAGTACTTTTAATGGCACAATTTTGCAAAAAGTACTCTTAATGACGCAATTTTTGTGTTTATGAAGAAACGTCATCAGTAGTAATAGAATAAAATGTACAAACAAAAATAAAGACCAAATAACAGCTTAATAAAATTACTATATATATATATATATATATATATATATATATATATATATATATATATATATATATATATATATATATATAATTAAATAATTGAACAAAATGTTGGTCCTGACACAGTGCATAGAAATAGCTGTTTAATTTCCTCCACAGTTTTTGTCACGTATGCTTTTAGCCCTGTCAAATATGGAAGGAAGTGTAGATGTTCCTCTCTTTAAATAATGGGCCTGTATTCTAATGTGGGCTGTGAAGCTTACATAAAGAGACATCCACTCTCGCCAGATGCGACCTCCATTCTCAAGATGGTGCACCGCAGAGATCTGCCTTTTGATACTTCCTGACAGTTAGTGAACCAGTGATTTATTAGTAACCTTTTCGATGAACAAATATGTAATGAATTCTCGTTGTGCTAATGACATAACTGACAGCGTTATGAATATTATATGACAAAGCTTATGTAAATTAACACATTCTGCAGGGATTTGTATTTGTTTATGTTTAAGAAACATTGTCTCATTGACTCCCTATATTTTGTTTGCACATCACTGGTTACTTCACAATAGTTTTCATCATAACATTTTACTGAACCAAGCAAAGCCATCCAAAGCTGCTAGACACATAATCCTTGCTAATTTTTTCTTTCTTTCTGGGTTAAATATACCACTATTAGTCATGCCCCATTGAATGAGTCATTAGAGGAAGGCTTGCCTCAACCGATAGCTCTATCTTTTTCCTGAGCTCTGACCCTTTTTTCAAGACGAATGGCTTATTTCAGTGGTTGTTGAGACACTTCGCAGAATTGCACAAAAGCTCCTCTCTTAAGGGACTTTTGAATGGCCTGTAAAAAGTTGAAGTGCCATTTCTGAAGTCCCACTGGAAGATCAGGAGAGGTCAGGGAGAAACGCACTCCTTTGATTAGACTACGACAGAGACTGTAATTGCATCTGTCATTTCTTACACATTTGCTCCAGATGAATCCATGCAAGACTGATGTCATTAAATAAGCCCAGGCACTCTGGAAATACGTGGCCTAGCCTAGATTTTTGCGAAACGTAAAATGCATTGCTCCGGGTATGTTTCATTGCACGTTTTATATGACATCCATTAGAGGGCGCTGTCTACATTTTTGTGAATCTGAAATACATTATGAAGGTTACGTTTTTTCAGACATGTTGCAATTCCAGGCAAGGTTATTATAGTTAACGAAAACGAACAAAAACAAAACAAAAATGTAAAAAATTTTTCGTTAACTGAAATAAAAAATTTAAATGAGAGTTTTTAAAAAGCTAGAACTAACTGAAATGTTTTGTGTACATACAAAACTAATTGAAACTAACTAAAATGATGGCAAAAACGACCTTCGATTTCGTCTTTGTAAATGTATTTAATACATAATCTTACTGTATGCCTTTTAGAAGTAAATTTATTTACTTCACGCTGCCAGGTGTTTGACCCGTACGGCATCTCAGAGTCTGTAATCCTGTTGCCATTGGCCAGATCGAGCCAGTTCTCCTCCAGTCATCCTCGCTGTTGCTCCTGCAACAAAAACAAGTGGACATGACAGCAGCACGGTGACAGCATTAAATACAGAGACTTAAATGTATTCATTTAACACATTTGTGCCCAATAATGAGTTTTATTTCTGTATTAGGGATCACGATTGAACAAATCTTTTTAACCAGATCTTCTAAGTGAACCGGTTGAACTGAGAACTGAATAATTTGAAACGATTTGCTTTTCCAGTAAGCACTCTTATCCATCTAACTACTTACTTTTTAACATGCCTGATACCCCCTCTGACTCGAAATAAACCAATATATACAGTTATTCAGTTATTAGAACAGTACACTGAGATCAGATTTGAGAAGCGGCGAACCAATAATACTGCACATGCGTGATTCAGCAGATGGTAAACCAAACACAAACAGTACATGACAGCCTGCTGTGACTGAATTAAACTTGAACAACTGCAGCGTTGGTAAACGGAGGGCTTAAATGAGAGGATCTGGTGAAAAAACGAAAGCTTATTTCATAACAAAAAATCATAATGGAATTTAAATAAGTGACTCATGCTTCAGTTGAGTTGCAAAACTTAATTGTAAGAAACTTTTTCAGATCATGGGGATGTTGTTTTAACCGACTGAAATTATGATTGCTGAGTACATATTTTTGATATGTTGAGTCCTAACAGGATTGCTACAGAAGATCTGGTTCGCGTTAAAGATCTGAACTTTTCATCACTACTGTGTATCTAACCTCAGAAGCAGCCTTGCACACATACAGTATTTTACTTAAGGCTGCTATCTTGTGGGCTGTTTTATTTGAATTTGAGGATGGGTAGATAATAGTGGTAGATGATAGTGGTCATGTGTCCTCCGAATACATGTTTCAAAAAATGTATGGTTGAGTTTTTATGATACAATATTTATTCTGATGACTTTTAATATTGCACCCAACAAATATGCTTATTTAGAAAACAACTAAAACTAATACTGAAACAAATAAAAACTTAACTAAAACTAAGCATTTTCAAAATGTAAAAACTAATAAAAACTAACTGAATTTGAAAACAAAAAGTCAAAACGAAATTAAAACTAAAACTAACAAAAAATCCAAAACTATTATAACCTTGATGCCAGGGTGGCACGGTGGCTCAGTGGTTTGCCAGTGCTTGGTTGTGGCTGGAAGGACATCAGCAGTGCAAAACATAGGCCAGAGTAGCTGGCAATTTATTACACTGTGGCGACTCCTAACCAGGGACTAAGCCCAAGAATAGTGAGTAAGTGATGTTCGAAAACCCTATTTCCGTTCCTGATATACAGTATGATGTAGCAGGGCTGTGTTTCCCAGAAGCATCATAAGGCTTTGATTGTTCACTGATCTTATTATTACTTTAATACTTACTTACTTGCTTATTATTACCATCAGTTTTACAAAAGCATGGTAAACTTATGTAGTGCTTGAACATTGTAATAACGAGTGCACTAGAGTAATCATTAAAGGCCTAAGTGCATTGTACAAGTACTGTACAGAGTTATGAGGACAATGCATGTAGATATCAATATATTAACATATATAAAACTATAGCTAATATATTTGAACATATATGAACACCATATTTGTAATTTCAACGATTGAAAAAAAATATGTAAACAGCCATTCATTCATTAATTTATTCATTCATTCATTTATTTATTTTCACCTGAGCACCTGAAGGAACCCATGCGAACACGGGGAGAACATGGAAACTCCTCACAGAAATGCCAATTGACCCCGTCGGGGCTTGAACCAGCAACCTTCTTGCTGTAAACAGCCATTTTTGAAATATTTAAAAATATATGTTGCTTATATGACATATGTTATATATGTGAAATCTAAACATGAATGTTTATGTCATTTATGTAGTTTGTATGTATTGCCATATATCACATTTCTATATGGGGCGTGATTATAGCCTAATTAATTGTTAACATTTTTCTGCACTCTCTATTACTCTTTTTAATAAATTTGTAAATGAAATAATAGAAACGGGCATGCATAAAACAAACTAACAAAAATAGAAATACACACCTAAATTAAATGATATACAGTACAGTGCTCAGCATAATTGAGTTTTGAAAATAAATATTTTTACCCATTTCTCAGTGAATATAGGCAATGTATTTTGGTGCATTTAAACAAAACAGATTTATTAAACAGATATATTTATTCAAATAATATTTTAGTCACTAAACATATTTAGAAATTGAAAGATTTGAATACAATTAAATGCAAGCAAAATATTGCACAAAAAATTACAACCTACAAAATTTCAACTAAATTGTTCAATTTTTTTGGCTTCTCTTGATTTTTCCTCTGTTTTAAATTTGTATTTAATATTTTTTTATAACATATAAATTTGGGTGTACTAGTTTTTGGACCATTATTGTAAGTTATTTTGTTAGATAAGCTCTAGATTTGTGTGGGGTGTACTTATATATGCTGAGCACTGTATATGAACTAATGGAATTTAAAGAGCCCCTATTATGCATTAAAAAGGGTCATATTTTGGTTTTAAGGGTCTTCGTTCAGCGATTCATTTGTTCTCAAACCCCTCTTTAGCGCAATGCTAATCTGTGCTGATTGGACCGATGACAGCCTGTTGCGATTGGTCGTCAGCGTTCAGCGTGAGACAGAGTGAAATGCCCAGCATGGCATATCAACAATATTGAAGTAGTCAGAGTGCATAGTGTATGTGTGAGCATACCTGCCAACACTCCTGTATTTCCTGGGAGTCTCCCGTATTTCAGACCCATCTCCAGTCACCCACCCATTTTGTTATTTATTCCGGAAAACTCCCGGAATTTTAACCCCCAGCATTTTGGTACGGTCTGTGAAACCCCCGGGTCACCAACATTGGTATATCCGAACGCAGCGGCCGCCCAAAACATGCTTCAAAGCAGTTACTAACACCACAGTAAACAGTACCTGGTTGTCAACAGTGTTATTCAGACACCTCACCCCCAGACCTAACCCCCCAGTCTCCTGGATTTTCAGGGACATATGTTGTGTTAGCCCAATGCAGAAGTGCATTAAAGCAGTGCAGTTAAACACCAGCATATTGCTCTATTCTTAACCATGACACACATTTAGTATTATTCCACACAGTGGCAAAAGCTGAACTATTTTGAACCTTGACCGCTGCACGTGTGTAAGAACAGCTGACGGTGGCCATAGCAATGATAAACGGCAGTGTAACACGAGCTCACAGACGCATTTCAATCTGTAAACAAAGCGGCATGCGTCGCGTTTTTTTAACGTGGCATTAGACGCGATATGAGAATATAAAGAGTAACCAGATACAGTACAATCGGTTACAAGTAACAAAACACAATTAAATATATAACTTGCAAGCTAGAGAAAACAAGGAGGCAACCATTTTAATCACACTTACTTACACTTGTGAAATGAAGGAAGAAACTGATCCATGATCCTCTGATCCATGTACTGATAAAGTTCCTGTCGAGCTTTGACAAAGTCGCATACATCAATGGTCTTTTATGATCTTTCCTTCCTTCCTTGATTCAACCGGGATCTGCTACAGTGTTTGTCTTCCTCTTTTTCTTTCTACAGTGTTTGTGGTCGAGGCTGCAGATTTCAATTTTCCCGGGTTTGCGTGGGCAACAATTGGGCAGGGCTTAAGTTTCGTATCGATGTCATGCCGAAACGACTAAAGACTCGTTATCAAGGCGATAGGCACTAGGAGTCAATTCTTTTATAAATGAATCAATAGTTTTAAACGCTGTGCACTTTCAGATTTAAGCCTTAGCTGGATATTTCACTTCACTTAGAGCTGTGTTACACACTACATGGAAGGTCATTTTCAAAAACCCATAGGCACTTTAAATAAAATAAATATAAAATATAAAATAAATAATTCTTGAAAGATTGGAAAACAATAAAGGGAAAAAAGGGTAAAGTGTTTTTTCTCCAGCCATTTTATGCATCAGTCTGCAGGTCTGCACCTGTCTCATGGCTAATCCACAAGAGATGACAATTATTAGGATAAATGTTCAGGATATGACTCCCTTTAAGGTTATATTTCAACACTTTGGAAATGGACAACAACTCTTAAGTAGCACTATAAAGTGTTCTCACGCGATCATGTTACGTGCCTTTTTGGGAAATGCACATGGAGTTGCATAGAATGTTTGCAACCGTGCACATGCAGAACACTCTTAAAAGCCAAGGTACATGGTCATTGGGAAATCCAGCCCTCATTATTTGCAAAAACATATGCACAAGCATAGGATTGCTTTTCAGAGATGTGTTTGCAACCAGGCAAACTGTACCAGGGCTCCAAATGTTCCATAAAGCAGTGAAATTCAATTTTTTGACAATGAACATATTGCTAGTTCATTTTCATTTCTTCTTTTCTGTTCTAAACAGTGGTTTGTTTAGTAGCTTGTAGCAAGACAGCACAACTTCCTGTATGCATTCTGTGCAGCAAATAAGAAATTACTGGGTTTTTATCATTAAGCAAAGCATTTAAAAATGGTATCAGATAGGTTTATGGTTTTCAAATACTCGCCGAGACCGATGACAGAATGTTTAGCAGTATTTTCGGCATTTCCAATAGTAGTATTAGAATAGGAACGACAGTAGTTTTGTTGTAAGTGTCAGATAAATGTACATGAGAAGCCGGGACTTGTCATACTTAGTGGAAAAACTGACCTAAACTCTTCCATAAACCCCCAAAAAAAGTGTTTTCAAAAACAAACATGCGAGAAAAGGGCAATGCAAAGTTTCACCTTGATTTTACATTGCTTTTATTTCTTTTTTCAAGAGTTCACACTTAGATATTGCTTGATAATATTAGCAGGTTTAGCATGATGTCTCTGGAGAGAACCCTGAGCTCGGAGATAACTGAGCCAAGGGCTCCCGCCTGGTCAATGAGCATGTAAGGAGGTACGAGATCAGGTAGTTCTCGAGAGCTCCTCCTGGTAAAGGAGGAAAGGGGGAGATTGGGTAGATGGTAGAGATGATTCTTTAAAAAACAAAGATGAGGGAGTGATGCTAGAGGGGCTATTTAAAGTGACTTTGGAATAAGCCGATTGGCTCGCTGATAATTACGAATGAGAGACCAGCTGTGATCAATCATATCACGTGCTCCTCTCGAAATTAGTTTGTAAAACTTCACTTGTGGAATCGTGGTTCACTGAACTCGAACCCAAGCTCTCTGAATCACAAGTAGAACACCGTACAAAGTGAGCTACTGAGCAAACTGAGCATCCCAGAAATGCCTCTGAGCATTAATTGTCCCTTCCTGCAGTCAAATGCATGTTGAGGTACGTTTTTGCAGTTTCACAAAAATGCAGGATAAAGAATGTACCCCTGTGAACCTGTGTCACGTTACATTTAGATTAAGATGGTTTAAACTGCAGTGGATTCACACAAGACATAAACTCAGCTGTTGCCTCTTCCTCATGCTGCTGCTAATGCACTAAACACTTTAAACCAGGACTAGGTTATTATGTTTATTACAGTTTAGTTCACTTATCTTTTTGTTTAGCCTTTAGTTTATTCTTGTATTTCTTATTGCTGCTAGTCTCTGAGGGCTGTGTATTATTATTACAATGACAATAAAGAATATTTATCCTTTATTCAAACATGTTCATATGGCAGCTGTATTGCTCAAACACTGTATAAAAGGGTAAAGATATATACCCTAGGTCCTTGTGTGGGTTGGAAAAAGCTGGGTGAGATTAAGGGCGCCTACACACTTTTATATTGCATCAGAAAATGCTGTGAATACATTGATTTCAATAGCATTGAAGTCAAAAAAGCATGAGAGAAACAATGTTTTTTCTATGAAAGTGACAACTCTGAGCCAATGGGAATATCAGTGAGGCATGGTCAGGTGCATGTTCCTGCTTGATTTCAAACTGTCACAGCTCTTGTATGACTTTAAACAGGTGTAAACAGTACTAGGAAATTGTACTTAAAGTACAGATGTTATGTCATAATTTGTACCGTTAGTCAAAGTCATAACTCAGATTTAAAAGTAAACACTTTTTAGATTTTCAATTGACTTTAAACAAGAGACTAAAGACTTTCTAGTTGTAGAATGTTTGATGCATAATAAATGCCACCAAATAAGACATTTTGCTGTCAAGATCAGTATTTCCTCTTTGCTCTAAACACATACTGACTACTACTGAAGAATTAAGTGCATGACTAAAATGTATTTTTCTACAGCAATAGTTAACAAAATTCTAAAACGTAAGTCTGTGTTTGAACTAGTTAGTTCAACCAAAAAATAATATTGTCATGATTTACTTATTCTCATTCTTTTAAGTCCAGATAGCTTTTTGTTTTTTCATTAAATGCAACAATTAGTTATTTTGTGCATACAACAAATTTGAATTGTGACTATAGTCACCAAACTAGATTTTAAAAACAAGTATATAACTAAATATATCCCTCTCTGTTATTTTCATAAAGCCTTATAAGGCTTTGTAAGACCTTTGATAATAGTACATAACTTTTATGGAGCTTTATGATGCTTTCCTGTTACATACTCTATAATGCTTTATAGGCATAGAACTTGAAAACTTGAAGGTAGGGCTGCACAATATATTGTTTCAGCATCGATATTGCAATGTGTCTATTCACAATACTCACATTGCAAGAAATGCAATGTTGAGTTGGGATTTGTGACTACGTTTACATGGACATCAGTAATCATATTATTTGCCTTAATCTGAATAAGACAATAATATGATTAAGGTGTTTACATGAGTTGCTTTTTAAATGTTCTTTTCAAGATCTCGTTTTACATGTTATAGCACATAATTCGATTAACGTCATTGTGTCATCGCGATATCCACATTTCCTCTGGAGTTTCACGTAATTACGGGTGTTTCATTTTTAATTTGTCGACTTTAACTGCAGTTTGGCACTTTCACTTTCATTCAGGAACATTTCATGCATGGCCCCCATGACAAACGAGATATTGGATGCGAGTATGAACTGCTGTAGGAGTGTTGTTTTAATAGATTTTGATACCGGATGCCGTATGAGAAAAAAACCCTCTGCATTTTGCAATCTAGGTGTCTGTGGTCCTTCACTGACTCAGTAGGTGCAGAGAAGTGTGTCAAACAGCCACGTGTGTATAAAATATCATGTCGCAAATTACGAGGAAAATCCTACATGACAGTAATAGTTTGATTGCGGTGTTAACATGTCTGTACTGCACTTTCATAATGCAACTAAAATTGGCATACTCCACATGTGTTAATTCGATTTCTGTTAAGTTCGATTATGACCTTAATTGGATTAAATGAATCAAAAATCGCTGTTTACATGGTAGACTCTTAATCAGAGTATTGTCTTCATCGCAGTAAATTGGTATTATAGATGTTTATGAAAACGTACTCATAGTTAACCAGAATCCACAGGTTAAAACACACATGATTTGTAGAGTCACTGAAGAATTGAACCATAATATATTGAAAGTTTTCTCATTTGTATGCGTTTTTAATAATTCCTGTAACTGTGTGAGCATTTTAAGATAAAGCATTTGAAGTTTAAAGCATTCAGGCACAAGAAATTGTTTGGTTTGTAACTATAAATATTATTTTTACTGGGCTGTTTAAATGATGAAGAATTTCGCAGTTATTTTACATTTAATTATTCAATTAATTTACCTAAATACTGTTAGACTCCCCAGAAAACCACAAATTAAGGGCTCTATTTTAACGATCTAGGCACAAAGACTAAAGCGCATGGCGCAAAAGCATTAAGGGCATGTCCGAAACCACTTTTTCTTTTTTAAGAATGGAAATATACGCTCTGCGCCATGGGTATGTAACAGGGTTGTGCTTTAATGAGTCATGGGTGTGTTTTGAGCATAACGTGCATTAAACCAATCAGAGTCTCATCTCACATTACCTTTGAGAGTTAGTTGCGTCACACCATGGTTGCTATTTACATGGCGAACTTTGTAAGTGGAAAAACTGAACACTTCACTAGTGAGAAAACAGTTAAACAGACCATCTGCAGCGCAAGAATAAAGAATGAGTCTCCTCCATTTGGGCTCTTTACTTTACTTTTACTCCTTTACTTTGGTGGATAAGGAAAAAAAAGTGTTGTACGCACTCCACTGAAGACATTCATTAGTCTACATATTTAATTTTGTTTGTTAAGCACAAAGATTTGTTTCAAAACTATTTCTAAATTCAGTTCTAATTTCCAGCAAACTAATAAATCAACAATTACAACGAAATGTGGTCAATAAACTAAGTTATATCCAAATACAGGTCCTATGCCCCATATGATCCAAAACCTGACAGGTGGACAAATCTAAACTTGTTTTTATTAAAACAAATATAAGTATGCATATAATAAATAATACTAATAATAATAACAACGTTATAACTCATGAATAAACTGAAAAAAGCCCCCCCGAGATGAAGGCATGGAGGCAGTGTACATCCTGTGTGTATTAAGCAATGTGTAAGTGTAATAAACGGCTAACGCACTCTGCGCTGGACATTAGACCTGCTTTCAGTTGGTCAACAGCGCAGTCTATTTCAGTTCTTCAAAATAGCAGCACGCCAACGATGCGCCTTAACACATCTCCTTTCTAGACCGGTACACCCATGAGTCCACAAAGTGGCGCAAATGGATTTGTTATTTAAACAATGTGGCGCAAAACGTGAAAATTAGGGGTGCGCTGGTTATTTAGCTGTTGTTCAAAATAGCAACAAATCACACAAAACAAGTCTTATGCCTTATTACGCCAGGTGTATGATTGGGCCCTATGTAATTAATCTTTGCTCCATTGTGTTTATTTATAACTGTAGTTTGTTTATTATATGTATATAATAAATAATATAAAATATATATGTATATAAAATAATATATAGACCTGTATATGATTCACTCCCCTGCAAAATCATCCCGATCAATCTAAATGAATGACTTTTCAAATAGAGTTAAGTCATCTGGTGAAATTGTATTCATATCGTAATATAAATCGCAGAGAAAAAAGATTGCAATGTCAGATTTTTACAATATCGTGCAGCCCTACTTGAAGAACTCCGTTCACTTTTACTGTAGTCGAAAAAGGTATGAGCAAAGTTTTTTCCTTTAAGAAAGCAATGCAGGTTTAAGAAGGGACAATAATGGTGGGAAAACTGTGACTTATTTTATGGTGAACTATTCTTATTAAGTGTCATTTTTACATTAAGATAATTATTAATGACATTTTAAACAGAGGTGAAGTAACATTTAGTTTGGGCCTTTTAGTCATATTAGAATAAAGAAACACATAGTTTGTTTTTTACTGTTTTATTTGGGTGACATTTAAGTCTAAATGGCGTCTATGTACTTTGTAACACATAACATTGTGATACTTTCATAGTGAAATACTCTTGCTAAAATGTTTACCCCTGCCCTTAAAGCATATCTGATCAATTTCATCAGTGCATCCCTTGAGTGTTGGCACCCTAAGAGAGCTGTTCGGTGGGAATTGAGCCCACAGAAAGCAGATTTCCACAGAACTGGAACATCATCATGATGTTGTAAGCAAGCCCACATAAATGGCTAATTTGATAGCAAAAATCTGAATAATTCCAGTTAATTTTCCTTTAAAATCAGCACACATCATGGAAAGAAAGTCTGCCAACTGTGTCTAAGCCTGTGCTTGATGACTGCCATATCAGAAGTTCCACAATGACTCCTCGAGATTACCTCATTGGTTTGCTTTTTCCCTACAAACCAGCTAAGCAATAGGGTTGAGTCAAGGCACGTTCTGACATTGTTCTTTGTCTCCTTGTCAGCTCATGAAAGAACTGTATTAAGATCGCATATCAAGACTAACTTATTGCAAATGCCCTCTTGGCAGTTTATTACTCACTGTGCTTTAGCACGGTTCAATGGTTTTAATATTGCATGCCATAGGGTTTGCATTCAAAACACACTAGATAAATGACAGAATTAATCACATGTTTTATTCTCAATATTACCAACAAACATTTACAAATGTGTTTCTTCCCCCTACATTGGAGAGTACATTTGATTTTTGTTGCAGGATTGTATTTTACTTTCATGCCAAAGTCAGCTAGTAACTTTTGCAGGGGTTAACATTTCAGTGCATGACGTCGTCTCATTTCCAAGCCTTTAAATGTGTGAGTATATGTGGTAGTGCCTGCCTTAAGCCATCTGTAATAAATCAAAGTATATAAAAGGGAAAAAAAAACATCTATTAATGGTAGTCAGCCGTAGTTCCTTGGAGCTGTGGTAAAAAAATAAAAAAACACCCCCTGGCAGCTATTTACACATAGTAGACATGCAGGTACAGGTCCTATGTAGCCTACTTGAATAGGAAACTTCAGAATGCGTTGGTTGTGCTTACATTTCATGAGATCCAACATACATGGCTTTTGTTTATTATTTTCTTTTAACGCTAAAATCAGATAAGCATTGTATTTGTTTAGATCAGCTCAAGACCAGCTAATGAATGTGAAACATCAGAATCGGTTGGTTGTGCTTACATTTCATGAGATTCAACATGAATGGCTTTTATTATTTCAGTCTTTTAATGTTAAAACCAGATATGCATTGTATTTGTTTAGTTTATAGTTTGGTCAGCTCAAGACTAACTAATGCTTTCCCAAATAAGTGGCATTGTAAGTCACCACACTTTTTAGCACAAGACTTTTTTTAACAGCATGCTGCAGGATTTATAATGTGTTATTTGTGCATCATTATTTGAAACATTCACACCTGCACACTATAGCAAAATTCATTCAGCGCCTGTGCTTTTTTTCACTTAGAAAGTTATTTGTACAAAATGTCTTTGTATTTTTTGTAGAAACCTAAAGTTGTTGAAACATTTGAATTCTCCGGCGTCTGATGTTTTTGTGATATCCAATTGTTTGTTGTTCTTGTTTTTTTATGCCTCAATTTCTTTTCAGACTGAGAAAAAAAATTGACAAATTCAGTGTTGACACCTTGTCGTCATTAAAATGTACAAAAGCAGTACACTTGAAAAAAAGTCATTGGTTACTTTACTTAAAAAGTAAGTGAATCTGTTTGCTAAAAATAACAATTTACTTTACTTAAAAAGTGAGTAAACGTTGTAATTTGGAACTTAACCCTTTAAGTTAACCCTTTAACTGCTCCACCAAAAAAATAAATAAAATAAAGTTAACTCCTAATGTCGCTAGTTAACACATTAGTCAATGCATTTTTTTTCAACACTTCCCATAATTTGTAAAATATAAACCTCTATCAAATGGTTGATATGTCAGTTTATGGTAAAAGTACTGAAATTAATACATATACTATGAAAATCGGAAAAGAAAATGGAGTGTAAGACCAATTTATTTAAAAAGTAATCAAAATAAAACATTTTTGAATACTAAATCATCTTTATTTTTTGAAGTACGCCATGAAATATTTCAGATTCTCATTTAACATGTTTTTTTTTTTTTTTTTTTTTTACAGTAAAACCAAAATCAAGTGTAGTAGTGCAACAGAATTATGTTTGTTTGATTATTTAACCAACAATGCTGTGTGTGTACCATTATTTAAAACAGTCAAAACATGGTCAAACATTTGGTAGAGCAGGTAGTTAAAGTGTTAAGTTGACTTAATTTTATAATCATGCACATAGTTCATTTATTAACAATTTTAAGGCAGTGGGTTTACTCACTTTTTTAAGTAAAGTCAACAAAAGCTTTTTAGAGTGCATGTGCAAGCTGTGCACATGTACTTTTGATTAGGAAAAGTCATGTTGTGTATTGCACTGATGGCAAAATTTGTGTCAATGTACTAGGGCTGCACAATATATCATTTCAGCATCAATATCTCAATGTGCACATCCACAGTAGTCACATCACAAAGATATGCAATGTTGAGTCTGAAATATAGTTGACCAGAGCAGAAGCAACATAATTGTATTCAGTTACTGTATTTATACTGAGTTTATATACAATTTATGCGAAAAAAAATAAAAGTTTTTCTCATTTTTAATTTTTGTCTTGTTTCTAGTCCAAAGATCTACACTACCTGCCAAAAGTCTTGTCCACTATCCAAGTTTTAGGAACAACAAATAATAACTTGACTTCTAGATGATCATTTGGTATCAGAAGTGGCTTATATGAAAGACAAAGGCCTCTAGATTACGCTTATTTTACCAAAATAAAATATGATCATGCCTTGATTTTTAATGATAATTAATTAGGACAGTAAGGTCTGACTTTGCTTAGACAAAAGTCTTGTCACTTAACAGAAATAATGTACAGTATAGAATATAAAGTCATGGTGCAGTGGAAAAAAAATCCATACATCTCTGCAATGACTCAAATAACTTATTAATAATGTCATCTGGAATGGCAAAGAAAGCGTTCTTGCAGGACTCCCAGAGTTCATCAAGATTCTTTGGATTCATCTTCAGTGCCTCCTCCTTCATCTTACCCCAGACAAGCTCAATAATGTTCATGTCTTGTGACTGGGCTGGGAAATCCTGGAGCACCTTGACCTTCTTGTTTTTAGTTTCATCAGAAAAATCTACCTTCTGCCACTTTTCCAAATGATCAACTAAAAGTCGAGTTATTATTTGTTGCTTTTACAACTGCGATCAACAACAAGACTTTTGTCAGGTAGTTTACATTTCAAAGTGAAAACAATATTTACTTACCTTAGCATAATTTGACTAGTTTTGAATAAAAACTGTTAATTTTGACTTATTTCTTCAAAAGTTAAAAAGAAAACAATATTTTGAATTGATCAAAGAATTTTTAGATATTTGGACTTGAAACAAGATAAAGCAAAGCTAGAAAAGAAAATTGCATTGTGATTATTCAATTTCTGTACCTGGATACTGTTAGACTCCCCAGAAAACCATTAAATAGTGCTATTAAATCTATCTCGCGAAACTGTATTTATATTACTATATTTGTTGCAGAAAAATAAAACATCGCAATATCAGATTTTGCCAATATCGTGCAGCCCTACAATGTATGCATAGTGTATATGTAAAAAACACTAGAGTATACTTTGGACCTTGCACACAAGACATCTCAATTCTTTTTGATTTAGTTGAACATTCTGTTTCCAAGAATAACATCTCTTTCAGTACATTGTTCCAGGGTTCTGAATTATTGTGGAAAAAACAGTCAGCAGATCTCGGTTCATGAAGACCTTGTTTGATCTTCTGCCTTAACTCATCTCATCATGACACTAAACTAGCACCGCAGTGAGGTTTCTCTCTTCAGAAACTACTGCTCTGACATTTGGAGCTCTGGAATGGTATTCGTGCCTGCATAGACAAACATTGGGTCTCATCGTCCCTCTGACCTTGAAAGCTCTTGTACCATGATTGATGATATTTCACTATTACATTGTGTTTTTCAAGGATAATCTGTTATACGGGGAATAGTCGACTCTCCCTGTGTGCTGCAGGTCATATTTGTTTTGAGTATTTTTGCTATGTCATATTTGCTATGAGTTTGTGGACTGTTTGAAGTCAAGCAGGTTATCAGAACATTTTTAATTGGTCACAGATGAGGAGATACGAGTACTTCCGTAATCTAACAGTGGATCAGTTTTTTGGTGTCTATGTAAAGCTAAGGGCACAGGAAAGAGAAATCAGATTTTTAATACTAAATTAGTTTGAGAGAGTTGCCCCATGCACATAGGGTTATAATGTACAGTGGCAAAGTCCACTTTTGACTTTGATTGTAGGCAAAGTATACACTTTTAAATGATTAATTTTCATCAGATGTTACGAACATATACAGCAGGGCTATTTAATTAGTTTGTCATGGGGGCCAGTTCATGAAACACATCCCTAACGAAGGACCGGAGAGATATAACTTGCAATATGAGTGATGACACAACTGCATATAAGAGCCCATATGTTGTATTGTTCCTCCTTAAGACACCCACATTCTATTTTTCTACATTAAAATGTTAATATATTGTATTTTGAAACTACATAATATCAGTGCATTGTACAATAGGCTTTTTAACAAACATTCAAATGTTGTATTTCAAAGCACAACAAAAGCAGTGCATTGCTTAAGTAGGCTTCTACATTCGGACACATTCGTATGTTATGTTTTCAACTGCATAACAATGATGGATACAACAATTATAGATTGTGGTTGTACAATTATATAGTCTGAAAAATAATCATAGTTTCACGGTTATCATATCTAATGTAAAGTTAAGCTTTATATTAGCTAAGTAGCTATTTAGATTAACTGTTGTTATCATCTGCGTTCATACATACATAATCATTTTAATAATAATTCGTCTAACAAGTCTTTTGTTTACATTGCACTGAAAGCCACACACAACTCTTTTTGAAAACTCAACTGTTTTCTACTGTGTGCGCCCGGAAAGCCCCGAGCGCGTTGCTCCGCTTGCAGCCACATATTGGCATGTATTCTTACATTAGAAATAACAAACTTGCACGCAGAAAAGATGTGATATGTGAACGGCCGCTGCTATAGTTAATCTGGTGTGCGTGCGTATTAGCCTCGGTGTACAAGCTTGGAACTTTAAACTAGCACAGAGTTGGCAACTTGGCATAACTTTGTTTAATTGCAGCAGTTTTGTACTGAAATGCGGCTTAGTGAAGCCTTTAGGATTAATTAACCGTGACGAATTAAATCGGGTTAATAGTGAAATCGGCTAATCGTTGCATCGCTAGTAACGATATCAGTGCATTGTACAAAAGGCCTTTTCTACAAACACATCCAAATGTTTTCGGCTGCTCTCACCGCTTGCTTAATGTCAGGTGACTCACGCTCTGCGCAGCTCGTGCTGTATTGAACAGGCGCATGACACTTCATAACTATAGCGGCTGTTTTTTGACTGAACTAAATTTATTTTTGAGGTCTTGGTCACACTATTTGGAGGGCTGGAACAAATTGCCTCGGGGGCCGGGTTCGGGCTGCGAATTGAATAGCCCTGATATAAGTAACATAAGGGTATAACAAACTGTGATCATCAGTTTTGGGGAAAGTTACTTTTGAAAATAATGCATTACAATATTGAGTTACGTCCCAAAAAAGTAACTAGTTTCATTACTTAGGCCTCCCTACTCCTCGTTTTGAGCGTTCACGTGAAGGGGTAGGGCATGGGGTGTCCCAATTCTCTTTAGCTTGAAGGCATAGGGCTTAGCGGAAGGGCTTGATAGCCCTTGAAACAGAGATTTTTCAGTACCACACTTGAAACCAAGTGGTAAGAAAATTTCAGAGAATACACCACCTACAACGGCAAAATGGCTGCACATGGAAGTCACGAGATGCACAAATTAGTATTTTTTTGTCACTATTATGAATTTTTACAACAAACAAGCATATGTTTTAATACATTCATAACACCGTTCGTGTTTTACCGTCATGCTTTAAAAAAACAAAACACGCTAAAATAAAACCCGCTAAATTGCGCTATCTATAATCCATAATAATAACTCCTGTATAGTAGTCCCACAGCATAGTTTCACATCTGACACTCGATTACACTTGAATACCATGTCAGAAAAGTCTAGTGGCTGGTAATGATCTTTTTACAGTGTCTGGTATAATGTTAATGTTGTTTTCATGTGTTTACATAGATGAATATGGCTACAGTGTAAATGCACAGTACAGTTACGATCTTATCACATTACATTGTTTTGATAACATGATAACATTATATGCCTTCAATGATTTCCTGAAGATAAATACCAAAAATAACTACAGCAGGCACCATCGTCGATCTCATATGAAGTAAGAACTCACGATGACATTTGATGACGTGTGCAGGTGTTGTAGTGGTGTCCCATTTCTTAGGCGTACATTTGAAGCCCTTCCCTTTCACGCCAAGGGGAGGAGGAAGGGGTAGGGGTACAAAAATAGAATTGGGATTGGGCCTAAAGCCTAGCTGGCAGTGAGGTTTTTATGTTCCTCTGTGTCAAGTTTCTCCGCTGGTGTTTGTTATTTCTGAACGCTACCTTAATGTACAAGTGGCTCAAACTCACTCATTTTGAGGCGGAACCCGGCGGACGTGCAACTACTTAATCATAAGGTGAACACAAAATAACAGTTTCCATCTAGAGCTCCTTTACGGGACTCAACACTTGTAAACACTCGCTCCATTGGGCTCACGCGGCTCACAGCAACGCCCACAGTTGTCAGCGCTACCAAGCCGACCAATCACAGAGCTTGCGCTACACGTTGTTGTGACGTGTAGTTACATTTTTTGAAAGGTGAACGTCAGCATCGTCGACGGCCATGGCGAGGGTTATGCGACCACGTGCAGGCTGCGCCGGAGCATACGCATGTGCTTGACGCAGAAGTATAAATCAGCTCTTAGTTAATTTTTATAGTAAGTAATGCATTACGTTACTTTTGCATTTCTTTTTATAACCTGGCCGAGGCTTGATCTCATTCAGAGCTTTCTTTTTTAATAAAGTTGTTACCTACACCTTCATTTACATTTAAAAAACACATCAAAAAATAATATTTTACGAAATTGTTATCTGAGAACTTCCTTACCCCCGATTTATACATGCTGTATATACAGATTATTGAAAGTTTAAAGCATGGGTGACCAACCCTGTTCCTGGAGATCGACCTTCCTGCAGATTTCAGCTCCAACCCTTATCAAACACACTTGAATCAATTAATTAGAACCTGATGAGCACTTGATAATTACAGGCAGGTGTTTTTTTATGGGCTGCAACTGAACTCTGCAGGAAGGTCGATCTCCAGGAATAGGGTTGAGCACCCCTGGTTTAAAGCAATGTGTTTGCTATGTGTTTTGTATTATTTGTCTTAAGTAAAATCACTGTCCATTGATACAATCCCATTTTCCTTTTCTTGGATGCGTTCAAAATAATGAACACATTCTCTTATTGACCGCGTGATTCATTGTGACTACTTTAATTTTAATTCAGCAATTTATTTTTTAAAAGCTAATTAGTTAAACTAAAAAGTAACTTGCATTAGGGTTAGGGTTTTTTATTTTCAAAAAAGTAACTCAAATATTATTACTTAATTAAAGTAATGCGTTACTTTACTCGTTACTTAGAAAAGTAATATTATTACAAAACTCGTGTTACTTGTAGTGCGTTACACCAAACACTCGTGAACATACACACACTTTGTATCATTATTCAATTCAACAAAGTTTACACTATAAGCTACATTATGAATTTTAAAATACATTTATAATTATGTAAAATTTTGTTTAAAATATAAAAATTTATCTTCATTTAATTCAGAAATTTCTTTTTATTAAAAAATATATACATATAGTGGTACTGAGTGTAAAATTCAATAATGCACATAATAAAGTATATCAATAGCTTCATTTCTATCCACCTATTTTTATGCGCATTTTGGATATACACATAAAAAATGGTTGATAGAAACGGCAAAATGCGCATAAATTTTAAAAAACGTAGGCGCATAACCGAGTAGAAAATGTTTTTTATTCGATAAGAAAAGATGCGCATAAACTACGATGAAAACACTTTTACAGAACAAATTCCAGAATGCGCATTAAAAAAGGTCATGTGATTTTGTTATAAGAGATCATGTGATGATAAAAATGTGTGCGAATGGACAAATCAGCATGCTGAGCACACTGTAGACATCTGAAATGTTGTTTTGGTCATTCTAAACTGCCTAAACCTTTTCAGTATTAGTGTTATTATATTATTAATGACCTCCAGAATCAAGAGCATCTGTGCTCCGCGTCTCAAGCCTTCAGCTTGAGACCACAGCGCGTTCACTGCATATCAGGATTGTCTTCTAAGGCGCAAGTCATTTATTAAATAAAGAAAAGATTCACAAAGCTTCTCTTATCGCAGCAAATTCCGTTTTTACTGTTGGTATTTGATAATCAGGAAGTGATTTTGTTCACTTTGACTCGTTGGATGGAAACTGCTTTATTCGCATGTCTTTTATGTAATATTCCAGTTTTGCACATACATTTAATTCGCAATTTTGAATGGAAACATAGCTAATGATAGTTCCTGAATGAAAATGTTCATATTCTATTTTTCTATAATAAATAATCTCATCGAAGAGGTAGAGGGAGACATTTCTGAGCTATTTAATGCATGGTTTTGTCAGCCATGTTAAATTTATGCAGTCATAAATAATAAATAAAGAGAGCAATCATAGAGGACAGTCTAACAGAATTACAAAAAGGGCCAAAACTCTATGTAGCACTACACCTCTAATGGTTAAAAATGGCTTTCAAATATATTTCCACTGTAGACATCATAGATCACAGAACATTTAACAAGCGACTGACTGAAGTGACCATAAATATCCTTGAACATTACAAATCTGTATTTAATGCGAGACCTCTTAAACACCCAAAGAGCACTTTGATTTATTCGCCATATATGTATTCCTGCCTGCACGGTTACATCAACTGCCTTGTGGACATCAGTGCTATCAATTCCTCATTTTCTGAATTGCTCACAGATTTTTACTGCAGGATGAGATAAAGCAGTTAAGCTTTTTACCTTAGGCAGTTACCTTGCTTTACAGAATACCATTCAGTGCTGTGGGACACTTTCCCCCTCTCAGCCTTATGTTTTACGTATGGCCACATTAGGTGTCCCATATGGTCAAGCAGACTGGTGGCCACACGCTCATTTAAACATCCTGTATCTTCTCATGCAGTCAGTTGTGGACCTGACAATGATTAATTGGGGTTTACGGGATTATTTGCTTCAGCGAGCCCTGACCTGCAGACCTCAGATAATTGCACGAGATGACAGCGAGGCGGATTTTCTGTCCCGCAAGAGTTTCATGAAATTCGACGCAACAAGGTTTACTAGGTCACCCATTGTTGTTATCTCTGTACGGTTGTAGAATAAACAAGTTGGGATCTATCTGGGATTTTAAGGTATTGGAGATAACCAAGCCGTTGCAAGGTGCAGAGGATTTTGTAGACAAAGATGCCACTGGCAAACAGGTCTAGATGTAGATCATGTCTGGACACCTGACGACAGCGAGTCAAATAAGTCAAACTAGGTTACAAGTCAGTGCACTTGATAAACAACTCAAAACATTCAGTGTTGTTTCTCCATACTTTCTACAATCTCACTTTAACATGTCAAGACATGTATATAAGTAAACCATTTATTCATTTTCCTTCGGCTTGGTCTCTATTTTAGAGGTCACCACAGCGAAATTCCCTGCTGAAAAAAACAAAACCAAAACCAGCTGCCAAAACCAGCTATGTCCAGCTTAAACCAGGCTGGTCAGGTTGGATTTAGCTGGTTTTAGCTGGTAATTTTCCAACCTGACCACCTGAGACCAGGGTGGAAATGGCTGGAAACGAGCCTGGAAATGGCCCAAACCTCTCTAAAACCAGACTGGTCGACCACCTAAGTTGGTTGGCTGTTTTAAACTAAATTTTTCAGCAGGGTTAACTATTACAGGATATGTTTTACACAGCGGATGCCCTTCCAGCTGCAACCCAATATTGGGAAACAACCATCTACACTCATTCACACACAATCATACACTACGGACAATGTATTTTATTCAATTCACCTGTAGCGCATGTCTTTGGACTGTGGGTGAGCACCCGTTGAACGCTGGGAGAACATGCAAACTCCACACAGAAATAGCAACTGGCTCAACAGGCGCCAGTGCTAACCACTGAGCCACTGTGCCGCCATATTAGTAAACATTTAAGATTTTTTTATAACAATTTGAGCAAACACTGCTGCTCTGTGGTATGTTTCCAGATACTGTAGCACAAAACAGCTCAACCAATGTGTCAACCAGTTTGGACATAATCAATATTCTTGCATTATACATTGATTCTGACTATTTGATGAACGTTTTTAAGTATGCTTATATTTTTCAGCTAAAACAGCCTCCTAGCATGAAGCAAATCTTTCTAAAGTTTGCAAAAAAAAAAGTTAAATTAGGTACATTTACTGTACATTACGTTGTTAGAGTTGCTGACTGTAGTATTGGTAACCTAGTAACCAACAGTAAACAATATGCTTATTACAAGCAGCCGCCATTTTAAAACATGAGGCTGCGGTGGGAAGAAACCTGGAAGTATAGGATCAGCACTGTAAACATTGCAACAACATGCTGTGGACTACAAACCTCCAGCTGTTGCCGCGATTTCAAAGTGCAGATATGGTGTAAACACCACTTTAATATCATTCTTTTAAGTTTAATTTAAACAATTAAAAGCATATTAGGCATCAGACAACATCACAATCTCTTAAAGAGTGTCCTCTTAGGCTTCAGTTAATGGCAGCAGGTAAACACCATGGGTACACTTCCCTGCTTCAGCCTATGTAACCCGGTGAGCGATAAAACAATGCAGTCCTCTGTAGCACATCTTCGTGTTGTCTGTAATAGTGTTGTCCTGGTACTGAAGTTGAAAAAAAAAAAAAAAACGTCAATTTCCCGCAAACATTTAAGTGCCACTGAGCGCATTCGTAAACACCGCTGATTTGCCATAGTATTCACCAGTGCTCAACAGAAATGACTGTGATTGGCCATGAAGGTCATCAGTTCACCGCTCTTCAAACACAGATACACGGACACTGGAGTGTTTAAAGCTGCAAAGATCAACGGATCGCTCGTCTGTGTTTGCACTCTGTAAACATCGGTGAAGTGCAGTGAACTGATGACCTTCACGGACAATCACAGTCATTTCTGTTGAGCACTGGTGAATACTATGGCAAATCAGTGGTTTTGCGTTCAACAGCGCTTAAATGTGGAAATTGCCATTTTTTTTTTATTTCAATACCGAAATTCAGTATCGTGACTGGTCTATTATAGTAAAAGAATCAGTTCATTAACTTGAGTTTGATAAATGGCATCTAAACCGTGTGTTTGGGAAAGATAGCGTTAGCTAACTATTGCCATTTCCCTTAACTTAGCTGAAAATTAGGTCTGATATCTCTTTTTATTTTCACTTTTCATTCAGAATGGACCTTCAGGCGGTGAAATTATAAATTTGTGTCACTTTCTCTTCGCTGATAAGATATACAGCCAGGTACACATCATTCCTGTGTGACTCAGGTGATACTTCCGGGTTTCTTCCTACAGCAGCCTCGACTTCGGCCTTTAAAATGGCGGCTGCGTGAAATCTATACTAGCATAATGAATATAGCTGATTAGTGACGTGTGAAATGTTTGTTAAATCAGAGTTTATTTGGTAATTGTGTTTCCATCTACCATTATTCACATCCTTTTTTTCAGAACGTTCAAATCCACCTCAAGCAAGCATTAAAATTTGACGTTTACATCAGTCGTTTCTAATACAATAGGCAAAACGCCTACAAACTGCTTTCACATTGAACACAAAATGACTGATCATCTACAGCAAGTTGATGCCTGCAAGTTTGTTACAACAAAAACACAACTTCTCTATCATCCTTATGACTGCGATAAATGCCTAAACTTACCATTGAGTGATTTTTTTTTTGCAGTTTCTTGCCACATAACTTCTTATTTTTTATGTTTTTGTTTCTGTTACTGTGGATTTTATCAGATCATTTACTGTTTTCAGACACCAAACATTACCAACAGCATCAGTCATTTTCCTGAATGTTCTTCTTCAGCAACTACGTATATTGTTTTTCAAAGCAGCTTTCCATGCTATAGCGCCACCAGCCTTGCCCATTTGTGCAACTGCAGCAGCTCCAGCCATGTGATCTAGTGCTCCAACACAATCTCACAGCAATTCGTAAGTTTTGGATTTAGTCACTAATTCATATGAATTCATACAACTTAATTTGTACAATTTAGTACGATTTGCTCATCACACAATGACGATTGGGTTTAGGGGTGGGGTTGGGTGTCATGCCTCCTTTTTAAAATTGTACATTTTCATATGACTGAACTCGTACACATTTGTTGAATTAGCCACTAAACTGTCAAAACGTAAAATACATTTTCTCGTAAGATCAGGCTGAGTGCTCAAATTTAATTGGATGGCAATTTCATTGCATAAAGATTTGAAAAATATCACACACCGATCAAAAAAAAAGCATGTTGTTTTGACACCACTTGGGAATACCTTCAAAGGTGTTATGATCACCAGCGGCTGCAGATTTCTGATAAACACACAGATCGCAACAGACTACAAATCCGCCATTACATGGACTACAAGTTCCAGTCATGCACTACTCACACTGGTTCCTCATTCCATTGATTTCACACACACTCACACACACACACACACACACACACACACACACACACACACACACACACACACACACACACACACACACACACACACACACACACACACACACACACACACACACACACACACACACACACACACAGTTGAAGCTCATCATTCATTCATTACCCAGACTATAAAGAGAACACTTTCACACTAAACTTTACGACGCCTTTTCCTTGCCTTGCTTTTCGTGTTTGAACCCTGCTTTGTTTACTTGTTTATGTTGTCTGCTCTCTGCCTTCTAACCACTCACCTGATATTTGACTACGACTCTGGATTTCCTGTGTACATCTGTTTGCCCCTGTGTTGACCGTTGCTTGCCTGACCATTCTCTGTTCAATAAACCTGCATTTGGATGCATGGGCATGGGGCGATAACCATTTTTAAGGTATACCGTGGTTTGGAAAAGTCAAGGTTTTAAAGTGGTTTGGTATATGTAAGATTTATTTATTTTTTTCTTTAGGATAACAGTATCTCCAGCAGAAAAGATATCCAAAGATGCAGTTTTAAATTGTAAAAAATGTGTTATTTAAAACTTATGAAGACAGCACAAGTCAATGATTCATTTGATTTAGCCTGACATGTTTACTGTTCCAAAATATTTTAAATGTTTCCCAAAATAAAATAGATTGTGTTCAAAGGGGAAAAAAGTTTTTGGTTTTTACCCAGACATTTAAAAAGAATATATTTTACAGCAGTGATCACAATACCATGATATCGTGGTATTTTTATCAAAGGTTATCATATCGTATCATAATAATTTACCGGCCCATGCCTAACTACAAGGCTGCATTTATCTGATGAAGAATAGAGTAAAATAGGAAAACTGTACAATATTATATTTTCATATATAATATTTTTGTGGAAACAATGATACTTTTTTTTTGATTCTTTGATTCTTGAGCAGCAATTTCAGTTTGGTGACAAAAGTGACTGTTAAAGAGCAAGATTTTAATTGTTGAGTAACTCTGTGTTGCTATATTTATCAAGATAACCAAACTATTTGCCTTGCTTTTCCTGTTCCGTATAGTTTGAACTTTGATCTAAGATTCTGTTTAACTGCATGATTCAGTTCAATTTTGTTAATGACAAACTAAATCGAAAACACAATCATAATGTTATCTTCACAAGAAAAATAAACATTAGTTAATTAAACAACCCTGATTTTATGAAAAAAGAAGATGTTCCTTCTATTCCACCCATTTGAAATTTTGCTTTAATTTGAACTTTATCGAATAATATGAACATTTTCCTCAAAGCCATACCTGATCAATGTAGAAAACCTGATTTTTCAAGTCATCTCAATTTATACAAAATATATATTATACTATATATATGAGCAAAATGACTGTTCCCATGGACTTTGGGCTTTATCTGCTGATTAAATCAGATGATCAGAAGTATGACTCAGACTGGTAGAATCATACCCTCTCTCTGTGTGACTACTGTGTCTAACACACACACATCTGTTCCTTTATCAGTGATATTGCTTCTGACAAATGGGATATGATAGCATTTAATATATCACATAGTGAAAAGGGGCTAAATTTTGAACTGATTCACCGGTTACTAATTTACAAAATGACAACTACCTCACAACTCACCCTTATGTCGTCATTGTGTTCCGGTCAGATCGGCTGCTGACGGCGCTATTAATCACAGTGTTGTTGCTCAGGTAACTAACAGCAAACCCCTGAGCAAACATGACATGTTGACATCTGTAAACAGATATTTACATGTATTGCGCTTTTCCCTTCAGACTGAGGTTTCCTGAGTGTTTGACTCTTTTGAGATTCTGTACTGATTTGTTGAATTCCAGCGTGTGATAAAATCAACACGTCTCTTATAAAAAACAAGTAAAGACCGAGTCTCAACATGGGGCAGCCTGCCCGAGCTTAGAATTGGCAATGAGTTTGTCAAAACCTGAAGTCCAACTTTTGTATGTTATTGAATATACTCTGAGGGCTGATTTAATGTGTGCATTTTAAAACATTTTAGCGTTGAAGAAGGACAGAGTTGTTGTGTCCATGGAAATGGAGAGAAAAAAATTGTGAGCAACATGAAACATGGTTACAGCAATTATCTTTTATCTATTGTTCAGAAACGTTAATCTCCATAATGGTTTAAGATAAGATAAAAATAATTTAAATATGATAAAATGTAATGCGAAAAATTCAAATATAGGATAAGGAAATATTTTAGTGTGCAATGTAAAGTAGCTCCCATGGTAAAGAAAATATTTTGACTTACATTTGTAATGTTAATTGTTCAAAAAAGGATCTCATCTATGTCTCATTTGTGCTCAAATTAAGCAAAACACCAAATTATCTTTAAAGTCTTCACAGATTACACTAGTCATTCAGTTGTGATCAATAAATGGTCTTCCTTTGAAAGAAAAGGATACTTGTATTCAGCAGTGATGCATTAGAATGATCCAAAAGGGACAGAAAAAGACATTTAGAAATGTTAAAAAAGGAATTATACTCTATGTCTTTTAAATATTTTATAAATTACAGAATCCTGGAAAAATATTAAGCAACACAACAGTTTTTAAAGTTGATAATCGTACAAATAAAACATTTCTTACGCAGCAAATCAGCATTGCTATTACAGGTATACAATTTGAGATTTATAACTGAACATGGTAGGGCTGGGCAATTTGGCCTAAAATCAAAATCTCGATTAATTGAACATTTTAACTCGATTATGATTAATGAACGATTATTTTATTTATTTATTTATTTTTTGCCCTCATATAGTTCACTGACAGGTTTTGTACTGTAAATATGCTCACATATACATAACAAGTGAGAGATTTTTGAATGTAGGGTGCATTACTTGATTTTAAAATAAATGAAGCAAACACACACTATCAACTATCTATGATTATTTATTGAACAGCTGAAATGAAAACACACACTGCCTAAAAACAGCCACTTTTTTCTTATAAAAACGTGAAAATAACTAACTTACATTAAGTTACATTTTTTGAGAGGTGCGTGGGTATGCGACCGCGCAAAGGCTGCGCCAGACCACAGCCATGCGTTCGACACAGAAGTTCAAATCAGCCCTAACAGAGCGAAGTCACGTGACTTCACATGCGGTAGGGAGAGTAATTGAAAAAAAATTACCTGAAAAAATTTGATCGATTAAAGGTTCTGAATGTTGATTTCGAGTACTTTTTGATTAATCACCCAGCCCTAGAACATAGTCATTTTTAAATTAAGTCTTGATTTTGTTTCAGTTGCTACATTTCAGTTCTTATTTTGCTAACTGCCATCTTTGTGTACTTTGTCTAGTTTCTAGAATCCGAATGACCTTCTTGAGAGTTAGCTTATGTTATTTAGAGAACATTATACAGTATGCCTGGTTTAGCTAACTGCCATCTTTGTGTACTTTATCTAGTTACTAGAATCCAGTTATGTTTGTTTGTTAGTTCACTTATGGAGTGGTCGCCACCTTTGTAGTTTTGTTTTAGTTGGTGTAGTTTATTAAGGCATCAGATATGCTGAAGTTTTCGGTTTTATTTCTACATTTTCCTTTGGTTAGTTAGAGGGTTTGGGGTTTAGTTAGACTGTTTTGTTTTATTCATTTCTTTGTTTTAGCAACACTTTTGTTTGTTTTTGATTTCTCTTTGTTAAAAAATTCTTTTTGTTTCAAATTTCCGTTGTTTGTCCTCTTTTTCACCCAGCACTGCTACTGTATGATCTCACGTAAATGTTACGTCTCATCCTTTTTACATCAAACATTCATTCATTTATTCACCCTATATATCAGGGGTCACCACAGCGGAATGAACCGCCAACTATTTTGGCATATGTTTTACGCAGCTGACCTTCCAGCGGATGAAACACCCATACACTCCCACTTGCACTCATACACTACAGCCAATTTAGTTTGTTCAATTCACCTATAGCGCATGTCTTTGGACTGTGGGGGAAACCAGAGCACCCGGAGAAAACCCACACCAACACGAGGAGAACATGCTAACTCCACACAGAAATGCCAACTGGCCCAGCTGGGACTCGAACCAGCGACCTTCTTGCTGTGAGGCGACAGTGCTAACCACTGAGCCATCGTGCTGCCTTACATCAAACATTCATTTTCTTTTCGGCTTATTACCTTTATTAATCTGGGGTTGCCACAGTGGAATGAACCGCCAACATATCCAACATATGTTTTACCCAGCGGATGCCCTTCCAGCTGGAACCCATCACTGGGAAACACCCATGCACTCTAACATTCACACACATACCCTACGGACAATTTTAGCTTACCCAATTCACCTAAAGCACATGCTGGGCGAACAACTGGCCCAGCCGGGACTCGCCACCCGGGACTCAAACCAGGGAACTTCTTGCTTTGAGGCGACATTGCTAACCACTGAGCCACCATGCCACCTAACATAAAATACTAAACATTTATTTATTTGTTTATTTAGTTTTCCTTAATTTCTGGTCATCTAGTTTGGCCGACTGACCATTCTTCACTAGATCTTGAGCATATCTGGCCTTGCCTCAGTCTTTTATAGCTTGTGTTGAGATTGATTAATTTTCCAACAAGCATCTTTAAATATATGTTTGTAAATAGACCTGTCAGTGCAAACTCATGAGAGCATTTCCCTCAGGGACTTGGTGTTTTTCTCCTCTGTCTGGGTTATATAATAATGCAAATAAGCATATTGATGCCTTTGTTATTTTTCTACAATGGCAAACTCATCAAGGCGTGTGTGTGTGTGTGTGTGTTGTTTCCTGCTTTTGTACATGCAAGAAATTATCCAGAGCATATGGAACACCTCAACAGAAGTCACTCGAACCCGAGGGCAGTGTTGAGAGAGTGTTTTATATAGAGTGGAGAGATGAACATCAGGATGTGACAGGATAAGTGATCCAGACGCCCCGCAGGATGTTGTCGCTCAAGTCCAAGACCATCTGTTACTTCAGTTTGTGGCGTTTTGGATTGAGTCCTGCTTTTGTGTGCACAGGAAGGACCACTGAGTTCAGTGTTTTTACTCAGACTGAAATCAGAACAGACTAACATGTATGGTTCTTGGTAGGGATTAAAAACCCATTTCTGGGGGGGAAAGAAAAAAGATATTTGATTTAAACCATCAAAATCTGTATTCAATAAAGACTGCTTTATCTTCCTCTTTGGCTTGAGAGTGGAAAAGTGTAGGAGGTTCATCCTGATTTACCCAAGCATTAAAACACCAAGGGCAAAGCTGTGATATCCCTAAAAATCTACAGGACGCCATGTCAATGAGATCTCTTTAAGCAAGGGTGCCGGCTCTATGAAAAGTAGGTGTAGAGCTACTTTGCGATGCCAGAAAGCTCTTTCACAGCCTTAGGTGAGAGCTTAAATGTACCACACAGAGTTTTGTGAATTATGTGCCGAGCAAATTATAACTTCTGGCTTGTTTCCACCTTCAGCAGATGGAGTGAGGACTGAACTCCGCATCTTCCATCACTCGTGCGCCCTGAAGAAAGATGAAGGGCCGTGCAAGGCAATGAAGGACAGGTTTTACTTTGACATCGACACCGGCCGCTGTGAGCCCTTTGAATACGGAGGCTGTCAAGGCAATGCAAACAACTTTGAGACCCTGCAAGAGTGCGAGGAAATGTGTCTTGTGAAAGGTACTGCAATTTTCACCTTACTCAAGCTCTTCTGTGACCAATAAGCATTAAATTAATACAAATGTCACCCCCTCCCCCCATCAGAAAATGGTGAAATTCACTTAAAATAACCTTTACTCCTCATCTTTCAGAATGAGGATCTGCTCTTTGTGTTAGTTATTTCATTTTCACACCGTATATTGGATGACCTGACCCAGACTCATGTGTCATGACTATATTCCACACACTCTCGCATACACATGCACACACACACAGGCTACAAACCAAGCATTTCGGATAAGCCTATCTTGGGTTAAGTAAAAGCTAAGATTACTAATATAGACTTAAGCAATAAGTTATGAGTGACTGTGTTATATTGTGAATGAGTCAAAGTTTAATGCACTGTGGAGTACTGGCCTTTATTGCTTTTATCAAATTATATTCTATGTAATTATTGTAAGGAAATGAAAATAAGAATTAATAAGTATTTTCCATAGGCTGTAAAAGATATGGATGTAGTATCCGTGATGTCACCCATAGGTTTCTGAAGAACGCAAAAGAAGCTACAAGTAGGCGTGGCCAACCATCACTATTTTGTTCACACGTCATTGCTCCAACCTGGGGATACCAAACAAGGGCAAAAGAGGCGGAGCGTGAGCGAAGCTACAGACGCCTGCTAGCATTTTGCTTAGACAGGCTTCTCTTTGGGAGAAACGCTTAATACTTCATTACCTGTGACTCGTTTGTGTTTTGACCACATGTGCTTGGCTGTGTACTATATCAATAAAGGGTCCCACTTTATATTGTGTCGCTTATACCTGTGAACTTACATGGTAATTAGATGTGTAAGTAGTATGTAACTACAGTGTATGTACACACGTTTACATAGTATTTACTTTTGTATTACTGGTGTAACTCATGTAACAACCCACTGAATAGTATGTGTAAGTACAAATGTGTAACAGGACATTGGTAACAACACTAGGAAAGTACACATCTGTAACAAGAATTATGTAAGTGCATTGTGTAACAACAATATGTACTTGCAGATGTTTTCCCACTTCCACACCTGTTTGCAGATCATGCACTCGTGAACACTGTATGGCAGAACTAATGCTGCATTAGAAGGTTTCACCTTGTGATACCAGTGTACTTACATGGTAACTCCACAGGAACTGTCCACTTAATATAAAGTGTAAAATGGTCACAAATTACTGTGTAACTTGTAGAAATATCTTCTATGCAACACTTTAATAACAGTGTAGTTACATGGTAACTCCACAGGAACAGTCCACAATATAAAGTTTAAAATGAAATTCATTTTCGTTTCGGCCTAGTCCCTTTATTAATCTGGGGTCGCCACAGCGGAATGAACCGCCAACTTCTCCAGCATATGTTTTACACAGTGAATGCCCTTCCAGCTGCAACCCATCTAAGCCGAAAAGAAAATGAATGAATGTATGAACAGTAATTTGTGACCATTTTACACTTTATATTGAGTGGATCCTGTGGATTTACCATGCAAGTACACTTGTATCACAAGGTGAAACCTTCTAATGCAGCATTAGTTCTGCCATACAGTGTTCACAAGTACATGATCTGCAAACAGGTGTGGAAGTGGGAAAACATCTGCAAGTACATATTGTTGTTACACAATGCACTTACATAATTCTTGTTACAGATGTGTACTTTCTACTGTTGTTACCAATGTCCTGTTACACATTTGTACTTACACATACTATTCAGTTGGTTGTTACATGTGTGTAGTTACACCAGTATACAAAAGTAAATACTCTGTACCAGTGTTTACATACACTGTAGTTACATACTACTTACACATCTAATTACCATGTAAGTTCACAGGTATAATCGACACAATATAAAGTGGGACCCAATAAAGTGTTTAGACTTTTAAAAAAACACTGTTTAAATACAGTACATTGAGCCATTAAGCATTGTTCTTATGACGTTTTTCTACAGGAGGAAAACGCAAATTACTTCCAAATACTTCAAATATAGTCTGTGTTAGTAAATGCAAGGCTGCTTATGAAATCCAGGCATAACACTGTATGACAACGTTACAGATGACTGTTCAATTGCCTACAGCTAATCAATCTTTCAGATTCTAAAGTGCATTACAGCTCTAAAGAAAATTATAAATGATAAATGATCTTAAATAAAACAAATACATTTATAGAGATGATTTAAGTATATAATTTTACTCACCTGGGAAATGGAGGACATGTGAATGGTTTGTGAGCACAATTAAGTGCACACAGCATGCCAAATTATCTGATAATTGTAAGAAATAATTCCAAGAAGTGTGTAAAGCCACATAAAACAAAACAAATATGAAGTATATACCGAGCTCAGCGGCTTATCAGCCGGAATCAGCTGAGGTGAAGTGACGGCGACCAGCGAGACCTAGCTGTCACTCAAGTGGCCACGCCCTTAATTATGCAGACTTAATATAAAGGAAACGGATGAGTTATAAAAAAATTCACCCCCCTCACAGTTGTCATGAAGGGTAATATTAGCTATATGAACCAAAATGGTTCTTTTTTCTGCTGTAAAATTGACCATTTTAAAAGTGGGATCAGTAGATATTTGCTCTTTTATGAAGCCAGGACTAGCGGGATGAGTTTCAGTTACTTCTGTATTAGCTTCACGAGGGAGAGCGGGAGGTTGCCGATTGGTAATTTCATGAAGTCCATATAAAATGAGTTCCAAAACTGTTGAAAGTACTATTAAAAGTGATTGTTTTTTTCAGCTTTCTAAAACTAAACTAAATCTAAAATAAAACATACATTTATTTGAAGATAAATAAAGTAGAAAGGTTGTCTTGACTAATAAGTAAAGTGAATTATAGTTTCAGTTCTAAAATGACAAAATAAAAAAAAATAAAAAGTCTTTGGCATGTAAACAATAACAGCACGTTTGCGAATGGGTGCAGCACAGTTATGTGGACATTGCACGTCATATCTGTACTTTACTACGCCTGGAATGTAGTATTGACCAATCAGAACTCAAAACCAGAACTGTTTGTTTTATAATCATAGATATAAGATGCATTACAACACAGCATATACTTTTATGGGAACAGTGAAAAGTTCACCATGAAGGAGTGACTCCCAAACAGCTCATTACCAGCCCATAAAAAACAATAATGTAATGTGTTGCTGTGTTACTGCAAATTACGACTCATTAAAGATTAGTTTACACACTCTCAAAAATAGGTAAATAACGATACAAAAGCTGTCGCTGGGTTAGACTTTTTGTACTTTACAGCTACACATTAGTACCTTTAGGGTACACTTTTGTACCTTTAATGGCCCGCTATCACTGACTGGTACAAGTACGGTACGGGTCTGTACGGGTCACCTTTATCAGGCTTGCGTTTCACTGCCTAAAGGGTACCAAGGGTACCACCCTTTTGATGGGCGTGGTTTACAACAGAATGTGTCAGTCGATGTCATTCTCACTCAAAGTAAAGCTGTACGGGTCATTCACATATCATACGAGAAGCACTTCTCACAAAACAGATGCTTTATACACATAATACTTGTGTATACATGTTCATTACTAACTTTTCTATGAACATAATTTGATTATAACTGCAGATCAATGACTAATAATAGCCTACTGTAACGTCTGCAATTATATCAAATAAATAAATACTGTAAGTGCAACATATATGAACACATACAGACCCTTACAGTATCCGATATGTTACCAATTACAGAACAACTACACACAGCATACATTTAGTCCTTATTTGGGTTCAAAAACAACATGCAACATATAGCCCACTGTCAGAGCAAACCTCTCGTCTGCATCTTTAATCTTCACCAGCACATGTAACCTCTGTTAGAAAGTAATTCCGTCATTCCGAGTTCATAACAGTCCAAAGGCGATGATAAACATGGCAGTTGGTTTATGGTTTAGGTTGGTAAAAGAATCATTTGTACCGAACCACTCAGTGGAACGGGCCATAAGGTATTTTGATGTACACATTTGTAGGTAATAATACAATATGTACCTTTAGAAACAGTAACAGATTTTGTTACTGTATGCAAACAGTGACAGATTTCGTACCTTTATTTCTGAGAGTGCAGTAAAACAGTGTTATGTTTATAACTTAAACTATATTATTTTGTAGAGGAAATAATATTTTATAAGACTAATTGAGATTAAAATCAGTATGGAATCTGTTAAGTATTCATCCATGCTTTTAGACAAAGACATTATTGTGTGTGTTGAGTTAAAGGTGCAGTATGTAAGTTTGACACCCAGTGGTTGCACGCCTGGTTCAAAACACACGCAAGTGCAGGTTGCCAGATTGACGACACCAATAGCAGCAGTGTTGATTTAAACCGTGTTCTAATCAAAAGCAACGGCACCCGATAGAAGGAATATTTTCCATATTAAAAGGAGTTTTTGTTCTAACCAACACCTGGAATTTGAATTTTAGAAGCAGCTTCTATTTCTTGCAGCTGAACAACAGAAAACTGACAATGATCACCTCAGGTACACCTCATGTGCTTTATTCAGTGTTAAATGCTAATAATGTGAGTTTGAATGCCATTTTACATCACATTTATTGTCATACTACTGAAAGCAGCAGCAGATAGCTCACTTCAGATCTTGAAAATAAAATAAACCGTTTGAAATTGAACTTTAGAACTGTGACTCAGTGTAAACCAACACATATCAGCATCTACATTTAATAATGTTAAAGAGGTTTAATATGCATTAATTAGATTATACTGTAAACCTTACCATTTCGTTGGAGTGCAGTAAGTGCACTATTCTGTATTCTTCTGAATGGCTGTATTTAAATTTCTGTTGTGTTTTGAATTGGTGCGAACAGCCCAACTGCTTATCTCGTCACAAAGTCTGTTGTTAGGACACGGGGTTACAATGTAACCTGCTCACCTAACGTTTACATTCATAATATTTATATTATTTGCTTAATTAATAACCTCATGTGGAACTCTGAATCTGCGTCTCATTTCGGAGGCTGCTACTGTCCACTGTAGGTGGCATTTTAGGCGCGGGTGCATACTTTGAGAGCCTTCTTGACTGAATGAATAAAATACGCTGTTTTCCACCAAGGCAACCCGTGGTGCTGAAATATGATTGGCTAAACTGGCATTGGGCGAGTTAAATGACCAAACAACGACAGCATTCTGGCACGTAACGCACATTTTCAAAGCAGAATAAATGACTTTGATTTTCAGATAAACAAATATGTTCACTTATTGTTTCTTAAATATCTGCAAACATATTATGATATTTTTACGCAGGTCGCTGAGTGGAATTTGTGAAAACAAGCCAAGTTTGAGATGAAGGAGATGAAAGATACCCTTAAAACAATCCAATTATGTCTTGAAGAATAATATAGAATTCTAGCTCCTTTTCTCATTAAAAAGGAGGACAAATGTGCAGTTCACGGTAAAGTCAGGCCACATTGGATTATTTACAGCATTTTGGTTGCATGGCTGAGTCATATCTCATTACACTTTGCTGTGGGGGTCACTGTGAGTTGGACGAGCCCCTGCAACGTCGCCTCCTGTGAGAGGTCATCATAATAATCAGCACAGAGCAGACTCTGTCATGTGACCGCTAAACAAGCCTCGGTCCCACCACAGGCAAAGAGTGAGAGAAACAGAAACTTTGCAGCTCATTTGGACAAACACCTCCAAGGACATGAGCACTCGTAAATGCCTGCAAAAGTATTGCCAAAGATCCCCTATGGAGGAAGAAGGGGAAATTGACTGCTGTGTTTGGATTCATTTTTTTGCCTCTCTTCACCACATGCTCCTGATTATTTTCAGCTCTGCCAAGTCAGTTTTCTTATTTCTGTGGCCACCAAACTTGTTGTTTGTAGAAATAGAATGGTCACTTTAACCCTTCAATGATAACAAACCCTCATAACATCTGGTCCTCAATAAACTAAAGGAGATTTATGTCATGCTCCTCTTAGTCAAAAGCTCTTAAAATTTCAGATTCCATAAGGAAATTCTTGCTTGACAATCCACAGCATCTTTTTTCCAGCATAAACTTTTTACCATCCATGGATAAATTCAATGGTATCATAGAAATTCTTCATGAAACTGTACATAATGTACTTAACCACAAAACTGCCCTAAAGCAAAGGCATTTTTACATTCATATCTCTGCTTTTCTGCATTGCGGTACTGAGACTATTTTTGGCTCTCGCATTTTGATGTACCTAATTGGCAAGTCAATTTGGATAAAAGCATCTCCTAAATGAAAAGGCAACAATTAAATGAGGCCTCATTGTTCGCATTTAAGCTCTTCCTGCATTTATAAATTCAGATTCAAAGAGAATCACTGATTATATGTGGAGTAAACATTGAATCATAAACCACTGTACAAATCAATGATAAATGTCTCCATCTAGTGAAGCAAAATGTTAGTGCAGTCTAAAAGAGGGGTTTGTTTTTGAGTTTATATGAGACAGAAATATAAGACATTCTAAGGTGACTGGTCCAGTTTCAGCGTACATTTTTCTTTTGAGATATTAAAGAGACATTTCATCCAACTGTCAGTTTCTTTCTGTTGAAAACAAGAGAAGTGATTTAGAAAATGTTTGGAAACTTGTAACCATTGACTTCCATATTATTTGCTTTTCCTGCTATGGGAGGAAAAAACTAAGTGGTTACCGGTTTCTAACATTCTTCAAAATAACTTATATTGTGTAAAAAATAAAATAAAATAAAATAAAAGTATTTGGAAAACTTCATTTTGGGGGTGAACTATGCCTTTAAATTTTTGTTTACCCCTAGTGGCAGTAAATGGAAATTGCAATTTGTTTGTTTGAGCCAAGGATTGTGCATCACACTTCTGTCCTGTCCTTTATATATACAATAAACGACACTAGCCAGGCATCAATATAATCTCCTTTCCCCCAAAAAACACCCAAGATTTCTATGGGAGGGTAAAGTCATTGGTTACCAGTTTTTAAAATTCTTCAAAATAACTTATTTTTTTATATCTTTTTTGTAATTTTTTTTTTTTTTGTCAAAATTAAAATATTTGCAAAATGACTAAAATTTCATTTCTGGGGTCAACTATCCCTTTAATTGTGATGTGTTGTAGTTATTTTGTAAATGGAAATTGCAATTTGTTTGTTTGAGCCAAGGATGTGACTATTATGTTTTGAGACCAGCAACAAACGTGAGTTTCTTCTGTTAAAAACAAAAGTGATTTAGGATAAGTTCGAAAACTTGTAACCCTTGACTTTCCTAATATATGCTTTTCCCACTATGGGAGGAAAAAGCCAACGGTTACTGGTTTCTAACATTCTTTAAAATAACTTATTTCATGTAAAATAAATAAATAAATAAAAATTAAAACAAACAAACAAACAAACAAAAAACAAATCAAACATTTGGAAAATTGGTACATAATTATTTTGGGGAAAACTATCCCTTTAAATGTGATATTTTTTGCTTCTAGCGGCAGCAAATGGAAATTGCAATCTGTTTGTTTGAGCCAAGATGGACTATTATGTTTTGGGACTAGCTTTTTCTTCCACTGAAAACAAAAGATGTGGTTTAGAGAAAGGTTGGAAACTTGTAACTGACTTCCATAATATTTGTTTTTTCTGCAATAGGAGGAAAAAAGTCAATGGTTACCGGTTGCTATCATTCTTCAAAGTAACTTATTTATTTATTTAAACTTAAATGTTAAACTCAAAAAGTGGACCTTTTTGCAGTTATTCATCTCATTTTCTATTTAGTTATGAGATTCAAATACTGCATTTTACTCACATTTTAAGCACTATTTTTGCTTTTTTCAGGATTAGCTTGTTGGATAGTCATCAGAACCACACTTTTTGAGGGAACATTTCCTAAAGATTTAGAATAAAGAAATATAAAAACAATACTTTTTTTTTTTAAATAAATAGGAATCTGTTTAAGTTTTAAATTAAAAACTAACCGATTGTCATTTGTTATGCAAATAAAAAACTTGCCAGCACATTCAACATCAGTCAGAATTTGGGATGCAGAATTTGGCATGGCGTGTCTTCAGAATGGGAAGTCATGCCATGCCAAATTCGACGTCCAAAATTCTGTACAGACAGCCAACATAGGATTGTGTTTGGTCTTAAAGCCCTTTTCGATGGATTCTTTTAACAATTTATTATGGCATAGCAGTCAAAATAGGACAAATGGGCTCATGTATGGGGAAAAATTCAGTACCTTTGTCAGTGAAGGGTGGGTCTTTTGAACCACAGGCCCCCAAAAACACTTGTCGCACATGACGCCACATTGCGCCAGACTTTTCTCCCCTGTCCTTGTGAGTAAATTATATATAGAATGAAAGACACTAGCCAGGCATCAATATAATCTCCTTCCTCTAAAAAAAAAAAAAAAACACACCCAAGAGGCCATTCAGGACAACAGTGGTTTTGAATTATTCATTTTGGTAAGTGTTTTTAGATGCATCCCATCTGCACTTCTCTGAGCTAGAAGTAGAAGAATATTGACTATGACTATTTTCAATTGCATAATCCATTCGTAGCATTTAAATTTAGTCTATTTAATTCTATTCATTAAGTGACCTTGAATGTGAATGTGAACTTCTGATCAATGCAGAATGCGAGTGGTCATTTGCTAGGCCTAATTAGCATTCGTCTGCAGCTCCCGGTCAGGACGACTGTCTGGGACGCAGAGTATCAGAACACAGTATCTAATGCAGTGAGTTTAGTGGCTGCATGATGGATTCTCCCACTTCATCATGTACTAAACACCGTGGAAATTGAATAAGGGTTTGATGTGTGTTATTGGTCATTTTGCATGCAACTTTTATTTGGTCATTTACATGGAGCTGGGCCGATAAACGATATTATATAGAATCGTGATCAAATTTGTGTCAATAACAATGATAAGCTTTGGACATTTTTTACTCTATATTGATCCAAGAGCCAAACAGCAGAAATGTGCAACAATGGGAATCTAAAAGTGTGTTGATATTAGAGCTATTAGAGATTATTACTCTTTTAAATCTGGAAGCATTAACAACCTATATTAAACTGTATATCGTTATCATTTAAATAAATAATGATCAAGACTGCATTTTTGCCATATCGCCCAGCCCTACATTAACAGTATTCAGAACTCTTAGATAATCAACCTGCCAAAAAAAGGCAGGTTTTGGCCTGTCACAATTTCAATTTTTTTGTTGTACGATATATTGCACCAAAGTATATTGCGATAAACGATAATATTGTCATTGTAGGACTCACTCATTATATAATGCCAGAATGACAATATAATAGAATCACAATGCAAGTGCACTCTTCCAAAGAACACATCATATTGTATTCTTAAGAATATTTCATTTAATTATAGTCATTTTAACAATTTAATAATTAGGCACTGGAATCAGAATGTGAAAATGTACAGTATATTTCCTAAACAAACAGTGTTGGGGTAACGCATTTTAAGTAACACAAGTTACGTAATTCAGTTTTTCTCAGTGGCTTTGGTGCATTTCTCACAACACTATTTACATTTGCACAACAGTTAATGCATTTCTCTAAACAATTAGTACAAACTGCAAAACCTAGTTGATAATCTGCAACAGCGTGTCACTTGCTCAAAATGGAGAGCTCATTCCTCAAAAGCAAGTATTGATGTCAATGAAAGTGTCAGTGTCATCAAAATGAAAAGTCCTGACACCATTGTTTATGAACAAGATAGTCAAATGGCTTTGTCATGTTTTCATCATGACAGTTTACTCTGTACATTTTTTCCAATGCAAAAAAGTCAGATTTTGATGACACTTCCTGAAAATGCTCAAAACAGCACTATATACTATTTGCACAGCCATTTGAAAACTACAGTAAAGTTAGACATCACTGCATTTAGTGAGGTATCTGAGTACAAGACACTGAATATGTATGTTTCACTTTTTTACTGCATTTGCTCTTTGCAATTCTAATTTATTCACAGCATTGTGTAAAAGAATAAACTACACCCTTATTTACAACAAACATAAACTCCTTTGGGTAGAGCTGTGCACAACTGTAAACAATATTGCAGTACATATTGGAACTGAACCTACAACATACACAGGTCTGTAAATCATTCATGAAATTGTTCAATTTAGAAGACATTTTCAGAAAAAAAGATTTAACATTTTTTAATAAAATTAGCTTGACAGATTTTGACAACTAGTTCAACATTTTTGTATGTAATGACTCAAGTAATGAAATGAGGACTATTCGTTTTATATGGAATGACTATTCAGCATTCACAAGTTTAGTTCATTTTGACTGACATGAGCAAATAATAATGTTATAAACAGCAGAGAGTTTTATGAAAGCAATTGATGCATGTCCAAAAGCATTTGCAATTTGTTGGAAGGAATGAGAAACTGCTACTATGATGTGCACAAATGACTAATTGTTTAGAGAAATGCATTGACTGTTGTGCAAATGTAAATAGTGCTGTGAGAAATGCACCAAAGCCACTGAGAAAAACTGTAATATTACTTTTCTAAGTAACAAGTAAAGTAACACATTACTTTTAAGAAGTATATTTAATATATAAGTAATTTTTTAGTTACTTTATTGGAAATGTAACGCAAGTTACTTTTTAGTTTATTTAATTAGCTTTAAAAAAAATAATGAATTAAAATTAATTTAGTCACAATGAATCGGGCAGTCAATGAGAGAATGTGTTCATAATTTTGAACGCATCGAAGAAAAGGAAAAGGAATTGTCTCAATGGACAGTGATTTTACGAAAGATAAATAGTACAAAAGTAGCAAATACATTGCTTTAAACTTTCAATAATCTGTATATACGGCATATATCGCTCTGGGGTCAGGAAGTTAAACCAGATAACATTATCCTAATATATATATATATTTTTTTTTTATGTGATTTTTTTTTTTAAGTTAAATGAAGGTGCAGGTTATATAGTGTTTTGTTAATTGCAGAGCTCCTCTATTTTAAAAAAAAAAAGTTCTGAAAGAGATCAAGCCTCGGCCAGGTTATAAAAGTGACGCAAAAGTAACTCAAAAGTAACGTATAACGCAAACTTACAATAAAACAAAAGTAAACCAACTAGTTACTTTTTTGGGGAGTAACTCAATATTGTAATGCATTACTTTCAAAGTAACTTTCCCCAACACTGGAGACAAATAAATAATAATAAACGTTAACAAAAAAGTGCAAGTTAAAAGTAACAGAGGCTGCGATATCTGCTACTAGATCTATTTTCAGTTGTCAAACACCCACATGAAAATATACTATAGTAATTATAGTAAATACTATTATGTTTTTTAACCATACTGACAAATCCAATAGAGGTAGAGATGTTCAGCATCAGCTAAAATGTTGCTAGAATTGTTTTTATGTATGATTGATATGCATTGCAAACTCAAAAATTATTAAGGCGATAAGTCGATATATTGATTATTGTGACAGGCCTACTGAGTAAGTACCATAAAGCATGATGTAGGAACACAAATATTTTTTTATTTGACAGTAGATTACCATATTTCATTAATTTATACTCATACACCAATGTTTTGAAGTACTAAAATCTACACAAAGTAGTTTTTTTTACACAGGTAATAACCATAATGTTATTGTCTGTGTTACCATGATGGTGTTTAGTAGTTTTTTGAATGCCACCGACCATCTTCTAAATATTAGTATGCTTCTCTTCTTGTTGGAAAAGTTGTTTAGTGTCATTCACACAACTACTAAACAGAAACACCATCATGGTAACACACATGACACTAAATCAATCCAATAAACATCCAACACACAACGTCATAAGACATTAATATTAGGTTAGATTTAGGCCGTGACGTCAATGTCTATCCAGGGTCAAAGGACAATGTTATTTTGACATCCAATAACAGCGTCAGATGACGTTGATATTTGGTTTATTTTTGGTTGTGTTGGGAAGTGGAAACATGGTGACTCAGTGGTTAGCACTGTCACCTCACAGCAAGAAGGCCTCGGGTTCGAGTCCAGGCTGGGTCTATTGGCATTTCTGTGTCTAGTTTGCATGTTCTCTCCGTGTTCGCGTGGATTTCCTCCGGGTGCTCCGTTTTCCCCCACAGTCTAAAGACATGCGCTATAGGTGAATTGGGTAAACTAAATTGGAAATAGTGTATGTGTGTGAATGAGTGTGCATGGATGTTTCCCAGTACTGGGTTGCAGCTGGAAGGGCATCCGCTGTGTGAAACATATACTGGATAAAGGCTGGTTTATACCTCTGCATTAAGTGATCACAGTGACCCATGGCGCATGCCTTGCGCATTGGCATGAATTTATACTTCTGCATGCTGTTTGTGTTGCTCTGCAGTAACACTTCCGAAACGCTAGCTGGCAGTGAGGTTTTTATGTTCCTCTGTGTCAAGTTTCTTCACTGACGTTTTGTTTTTTCTGAATGCTACCTTAAATGTACAAGCAGCTAAAACTCGCTCATTCCAAAGCCTGGTTTATACTTCTGCGTCAAGTGATCGGCGTGACCCACGGCGCAAGCCTCGCGCATAGCCATGTTTTTATACTTTGGCGCGCTGTTTCTGTTTCTCTGCAATACACTTCTGAAACGCTAGCTGGCAGTAGGTGTTTATGTTTCTCTGTGTCGAGTTTCTTTGCTAGTGTTTTGTTTTTTCTGAACACTTCCTTAATGTACGAGTGGCTCAAATTTGCTCATTTTGAGGCGGGAACTGGTGGACGTTCAACAACTTTAATCATAAGGTAAACACAAAACAACAGTCCCCATCCGGAGCTCCTTCACGGGACTCCACACTTGTAAACACTCGCTGCCATCGGGCGCGTGGCTCTCATCTCCGCCCACACTCGTCAGCACTACCAAGCCGATCAATCACAGAGCTTGCGCTACGCGTATGCGTTACATTTTTTAAGAGGTGCGTGTCAATGTCACTGACAGCCACGGCAAGGGGCTATGCGTCCACGTGTAGGCTGCGAAGTAGCATACGTGTGCGCTTGATGCAGAAGTATAAATCAGCCTTAAGGCGGGAACTGGCAACTGTGCAACAACATTAATCATAAGGTAAACAGAAAACAAAACTTCCACCTGGAGCTCCTTCACAGGACTCGACACTTGTAAACACTCGCTCCAACGGGTTCAAGGGGCTCTCGGTCCCGCCCACGCTCGTCAACACTACCAAGCCGACCAATCACAGAACTTGTGCTATGCATCGTTGTAACATGTAGTTATATTTTTTGAGAGGTGCACGTCAGCATCGGCGTCAGCCACAGCGAGGGCTATGGGACTGCACCAAGGCTGCGCTGGAGCATACGTGTGCGCTTGACGCAGAAGTATAAATCAGCCCTAAGTTGGTGGTTCATTCCGGTGTGGTGACCCCTGATAAATAAAGGGACTAAGCCGAAGGAAAATAAATGAATGTGTTTGAAAGTGACCAAAATCCAACATAGATCCAACATCTTAAACCAATGTCATATTGACATCAAATATTAACATATATTCGTCAGGTATGGCAACCAAAATCCAACGTCTAATAGAGGTTATCAGAATCAAAAAGAGCTATATTGCCAGGTATGTTCACACATACGAGGAATTTGTTTTCGTGACAGAGCTTCTACAGCGCAACAGAATTACAGAGACAGGACTAAAAACAGATAATAAATATATTTTAACAATAGAAGTAAGTAGTGAATGCAAATATACAAATTGACAAGTGTATGTAAAGATTTTTTACTATATACAACATAATATGTGCAGCTGTTATGAGCAAATTGGCATGTAAAGTGTGTTGTTAAATAAGTGTATATGTGTATAAAAGTGTATAGCAAGTAATGATGTTGGTTCCACAATTATCATCAAGTGTTCATGAGATGGATTGCCTGAGGGAAGAAACTGTTTCTGTGTTGGGCTGTTCTGGTGTGCAGTGCTCTGTAGCCTCGACCAGAAAGTAAAAGTTCAAAGAGGCAGTGTGCTGGGTGTGAGGGGTCCAGAGTGATTTTGGGTGATTTTGGGCATTATAGTGGTAATGTCCACAAAACGTCAAGCTGTAACATCATTAAACGTTGATATTTGGTTGATTATAGTATGGACACTGACCTTGGCCTGATGTTGGCCGAGATTTGTTCTGTTTTGTTTCCAAACAATGTCAATCTGATGTCATGCTGACATCCTGTGCCTGCTGGGATATATCAACATGTAACAAAACTCTAATGTACATAACTGCTGAGAAAAAATAAATAAAAAGAACCATTATAATATCAAAAAAAAAAAAAAAGCTTAAAATGTGAAGTGTTAGGGAGGGAATTCAGGAAAAGAATACTGTTATTCACCATCCTCTATATATTAAGGAAACGTATACTGTTAACCAGCCTACAGGTTTTTAATGTAGCACTTTTACTTTTACTTTTTTACCATTGAAATCATAGACATTTTTTACAGTGTTGGGTGTAATCTTAAAACATAAAAAGCAGCTATTTTTTTCTCCGGAAAAATCTTATTTTATCGTCTGCTTGCTTAGAGTTGTTTTCCCTCAACATAATCACATTTTAAACACTTTCAAGTAGTAAGTGATCCTGCAATTAACATTGAATTATATCCAAAAAGCTTCCATCTGTAGAGTGACTGCGTGACATTTATGGTCAGGTTAGTGCAACTCATCGTTCCTTCTAAATCCGATTTATCTGAAAGAAGGGAGGAAAAACAAAATGCCTTGATGATTTCTCACAGCTGATTGGATTAAAAGCTGCCTTTCTCCGTGATGAATAACCACTTAAGTGAAATATTTTAATTAGCAGCGGCCATAAATAACATTCTGCATTACAGGGCAAAAAAACGTGGCAGGAAATTAAGTGATTTTTTTAATCTGTGGAACCTTGGAATCTGGCCATTAATTTATCAACAGGGTATGCGCTGTAGATGGAGCTAAAATATATCAATCACTCCAGCGTCTGCGTGGCTTTTGGCCAGGATATCGGTTAAGGGGACGGTCAAGCTCCTTTCTCTGAGAGTAATATTCAATTCCAATATTTCCTAGGTTAATCACTCGATACCTATATTAATATTTCATCATTTCAAATGCCTGTATGCCATATTTATTTATTTAAATCCAGTTCAGAGATTACTCCGAGCATAAAATCAACGGCAGAAAACATGGACAAATGTGTTTTTGTACTACAAAACAAGTAAATAAGCTTTCCATTAATGTATAGCTTGTTTGTTATGACTGTACACTATTTGGCCAAGTATAAACTATTTGAAAATCTGAAGAATGTCTAAATAACACCCAGATTAAGTTCTTATTCAATGCATATTATTGTAACCCAGAGTAAATCTTGGTTAATGAATGTTACAGTTGTATTGCAGCAAGCTTTTGTACAGTACCTGTTCAATGTGTGAACCCTTTTTATAAACTCTCTATGCAAATATGGTTGGGAAAAGTCTCTTCATCTACTGGCTTTTAATGTTACAGCCACACCTCCAATACTGAATGAACGGTTCTGATTGGAGTGCAGAGAGGGTGAAAAGGAAATAATAATACATTTATTAATAGTGTGACGATCTTATTATTAGATCCGGTGCTCCGATGTCCTGACATTTTATCCTACCCATCAGATTATGCTACCAACACTGTATTTGAATGGTTCTGGGGTTGAGGTTAGGGATTAGGTAGGTTAGGGCGATATTACAGCTTCATATCACACTACTCCACATTAAAATTTACACTGGTAGCAAGATCTGATGGGTAGCATATTGCGTCATCCAAATGTGCTACCTACTTTTTAAATAGGAGGTAGGACAATCTGACAAGGTAGGACAAATCGACAGAACATCGCCCTGATAGAACTTAGGAGGTGTAACTCTTGAGAGGGTAGGGGGCGCTACAGGCCAAGTCTCAGCCAAGTTAATAACCCATAACTGAGCCATATATGTTGGTGTGTCATGACTGCAATGAAATTGATAAACCCATGAATCATTGCACTTTAGGCATGCTATGGGTGTGCTTTTTCTCAAAGAGACCTGATTGGTGGACTTTTTTTTCTTTATTTGAAAATAATACAAATGTATTTTAAATGTGGGTCAAAATAGGCCAAACTTACATGGCCCACATTTCAATTATTAACATCTGGACCAAATACTACATTTTACATCTGGCCCAAGTATTGTGTGCCACCTTAAAGATGGTGCAATCTCTGCCAATCCAGGGCTATTTTTGGCCCACATGCTGTATGCCAGTGCTGGATCAATGCTTGCTGTGTCAGATTTATGCCAAATCTGGGCCAAAATTATTTGCTACCTGGGATGCTTGTATGCTGCAACCAAATTAGCTTCTGGAAATGAATAAAAACTGACTGACTGACTGACTGAAGTATTAAGGCACAGAAATTAAAAGATCAAATATAAAAAATAACACTAAGTGAAGTTTAATATTAATCTAATTTTGAGAGGAGCACTGCTCATTATTGACCCAGCTGGCCCACATTAACTAATAATGCTCCTCCAATCAAAGGATCCCAAGTCACTATATATATATATATATATATATATATATATATATATATATATATATATATATATATATATATATATATATATATATATATATATATCCTTACTTCCTTTCTACAACTATCTTCGTCTGGTAGAAACCCCCCTCCTCCCCTTCTTCCACCTTTATCCAGAATAAGTGGCATGGCAGCCCAGTGACTAGCAGTGTTGCCTCACAGCAAGAATACCACTGCCTCTGGGTCCTCGCCGGGTCAGCTGGTATTTCTATGCAGAGTTTGCATGTTCTCCCCATGTCTGCGTGGGTTTCCCCTGGGTTCCCTGGTTTTCTCCCACCGTCCAAATATGCTCTATATTATAGACAAAATTAGCCTAAGTCTCTTTTCCTAAATGTCTTACTCTCAGGACGTTCACCTTAGCCTCAGCAGTGGGGGAGTTTTGAGATTGACCTGAGCTCAATCTCCCCTTGCCCTGCGAAAAGGGAGGGAGCCCTAGGCCTGAGGATCCCTTGAGCTCAGGGCTCTCTCCCGGGACAGCAAGCCAAACAAGCTACTTATAAATCATGAGCCAAGTGTGAACTCTTGAAAACCTTTCATCAAAGTTGTCCTAAAACTGTTCAACAACTTCCATTCTTGTCCCAGGACTATTTTGATAAACTTTTGTTATCCACTTCAAATGTTGACTACTATGCTCTTTATTGTAGAAACAATTAAATGCAATTATTCTTTGTTAAAGCTACACATTTGATCATTTCCAGTGCCCAAATGGTTTAAATTTGCTTGAAATCTTACATAGTCACTAGGGTTGGGTCGATAGACAATGCCATTGCCGATGGCCGATAGACATCACAATGCTGGGCTGGCATAGTGATTCTCCGGCCCGCCCCTGTCGCAACAGCAACCCGCTCCCAAAAAATACATATGAAAAATACACATGGCCCCGTTTACAATAATACGTCTTAAGCCTGATTTATACTTCTGCGTCGAGTGATTGGCGTGACTCATGGCACATGCAATGCGCGTAGCCGTGCATTTTTACTTTTGCGCGTTGTTTGTGTTGCTCTGCAATAACACTTCTTAAACGCTATCTGGCAATAGATGTTTATGTTCCTCTGTGTCGAGTTTCTTCGCTGGTGTTTGTTATTTCTGAACGCTACCTTAATATACAAGTGGCTCAAACTCACTCATTTTGAGGCAGGATTCGGCGGATGTGCAACAGCTTGAATCATAAGGTAAACACAAAACAACAGTTTCCATCTAGAGCTCCTTCACGGGACTCCACACTTGTAAACACTCACTCCATCAGGCTCGCGTGGCTCTCAGCACCGCCCACACTCATCAGCACTACCAAGCCGACTAATCCCAGAGCTTGCGCTACACATCGTTGCGCATCAGCATCGCCAACGGCCACGGCGAGGGCTATGCGACAACGCATAGGCTGCGCCGGAGCATACGCATGTGCTTGATGCAGAAATATAAATCAGCCTTTAGTTTTAAAATGGAATTTTAGAACGAAAACGATCCACGTCCACACTGGCGTTTCACCTAGCTTTTTTGAAAAGCCCTCCTTCCACACTATACCGCTGAAAATGCACATTACGTGACCACACACATACTCTGTCATGCTGCTGGTATGCACACATCTGAGCTCCAGCAGTCAGCGGGTGCTTTAAGCACAAAACCCCAGAGAGCAGTGCACGACGGACATCAAGAATGTACCCCTGGATCATGTCTCACTATAGTTGTTAAACGTGATATTTAATTAATCTTGTCTAATCTAACAACTTTTCGGTCTTTTGAATCTATCAGGTAATGTGTCACAGCGTCAGTACACTGCTTCAATTGTTCACTTTCACGCTTGTACTTAGTAATTTTAGTGAAAACCCTCAGATACTGTTGGTTGGTTGCGCACCTTTTTTTTTACCAACCAAGTTTGTCGACGCCATTATAACGGCACAGATCACTCTGCTTATTCATGCAATAGTCTTGCGGAAAAAGTGATTGACAGGTGGTAATTTGTGTGTAACTGATCTTTATTTATTTATGATTTGGTTATGGGTAAAACAAAGACCATGCGGGTCAGGTAGTTAAAACGGTAGGCTACAAATAATTAATTTGTTATGAATTAACTATTCATAAATAATTAATTCACCGCTGCCTACGACGATACTGCCATCGTCCATCGTGATGTTTCACATTAGACATCGTACGATGTCCAATTGGTCGACATTGCCCAACCCTATAGTCACATGCAGGCCTAAAAATTCTGTGTTTTCTGGTTAATTACAATCCTAACTTAACATTGCTAGTCCTGTTTTATGTGACTATGCACATCACAATGCTGAAATTCTATATTGTGCAGCAGCTCTGACATTTATAAGAATTTTGAAAAAGTGAGAAAAGTAGTGAAAGCTATTTTTTTTATGTTCAAGTCTAAAGCTAATGAAAAAGATGCTATAAATAAAGCAGTACATGATTTATGGTCTGTCTCCTCTTTTTGCTTGTTTTCATAGAGAATAAGAGCCCATGTCATCTGGAGGATGAGCCGGGGCCATGTAGAGGACTGGTGCCTCGATATTTTTTTGATCAGAAGAGCCAGGAATGCAAACAGTTCTTTTATGGTGGATGCTTTGGGAACGCCAACAACTTCAAGACCATAAAAGCATGCCAAAAGAGCTGTCAGCGTATGTACCAGCAAACACTTCTCCTCTCTGCAATTTTCAGTAATGACATATTGTTTTTATACAAGGCCTGTAATTAAAGAAATCTGCATGACAAAGGTTACAGCCCTTTAGTATTATGAGCTCAATAAACGTCATTCCCAAGTACAATTAACACTTTTCATTTAGACCCAAATGCAGCTGGGTGCATTTTATTTATTTATTAGTGTCTTAGTGCCGATTTTGAAAAGTTGAAATAGTATTAAAGGAGTCATATTATTAGGAATCAAATAGTTTTTAAAAGATGCAATGGTTAAATCTGTATTGGAGCTGACAGCATGTGTGTTGGGAAAGCATAACACTGTATCTTATTTCACATTTGAGGAGGATGTTTAGACAGATGTCTTAAAGAGACAGCAGCAACACTGGCCTTAAGGTCAGAGAGAAGGTGGAAACAAACAACAAAAAGCCCTTTTAAATATTGATATATATTTTTAAATCTTTAAGTGGAGTCAGAGTGTAAAAAATACAGGTTTTCAAGCATTACCCAAAATTTAATCTAACAATAAAATGTGGTTTAATAATCTAGGCTAACAAACAATTAAATTGCCAAATATTTAAGGGCAAAAAACTGTCTGTGCTTCCCCTTAAGATGCTTTTTGATAGTGTCACATTGTCAAATTGACTATTACATTTTTTTATATAAATGATTCCAGAAAGTGTTTTTGGTTCTGTTGCCCTAAATGAATACATTTATAACTTAACGTATACTATTTGTAATAAGTGTATAATATAACTTGTTGATTTAAATACATAATTAAAACTTTAGTTAAAATAAAAACAATGAGACCTAGGGCTCTATTCTAGCTGCACAGTCTAAGGGCCTTATCATACACCTGTCGCAGTAAGGCGCAAGATGTGTTTGCCACGACGTGTTGCTATTTTAAGACCAGCGCAAGAGTAAATTTCTCATTTTTCGCCACGTTGTTTAAATAGCAAATCCATTTTTTCACTTTGTGGACTCATGGGTGTTCCGGTCTAGAAAAGAGCTGTGTTAAGGCGCATTGTTGGAGCGTTGCTATTTTGAGGAAGTGAAATAGACTGTGCAATCGGCCAGCTGAAAGCAGGTCTAAAGTCTAGCGCAGAACGCGTTAGTTGTGCGCCTCGCTTGCCTATTGCTTAATACACACAGGATGTACAGCAATACTCAAATATCTTTACATACTGTATGAAAAAGAATTAAAGGAATAAAATATTACAAAAAATATTTTCTACATAAATATAAAAACCACTGCCTCCATGCCATGTCGGGGGGCTTTTTTCAGTTTATTCATGACAATTTGCATTTGTATAATGTTATTATTATTAGTAGTATTATTTATTATATGCATATTTATATTTGTTTTATTAAAAACAAGTTTAGATTTGTCCACCTGTCAGGTTTTGGATCATATGGGGCATAGAACGTGTGTTTGGATATAACTCAGTTTTTTGACCACACTTCATTATTATTGTTCATTTATTCATTTGCTGGAAATTAGAACTGAATTTAGAAATAGTTTTAAAACAAATCTTTGCACTTAACAAATTACATTAGTGTGCTTTCACACCTGTGAATTGATTCATTTGTTCCGAAACAGGGATTAAAATTGTTACATTGTTGCTCTTTGTTCTTGGTGCGGTTCGCTTTCACACGGCAAAGTTTCTAAACGGACCAAAATAGCTAAAACAAGTCACATGTGAGTAAACTCTCCTCACATTGATCAGAGTTTCACGGTTTATTTTGCAGAGTCCCGCTCAGCTGTCAGAGGTGGTTTGGTGGTGTTTGACAGGGTGCGCGCGACATATCTGAAGAGCAAGGAGGGATGCGGTGGGGAGGGGTGATGAAGGGTGCGCAACATATTTGAGGACCGGGAGGGAGATGCGCGATTTCCGGGAGATTATCGCTCGTTTGCGGGCATCCGGGAGTCTCTGTGCATTTGCGGGAGACTCCCGAAACTTCCGGGAGACTTGGGATGTCTGGAATGACCTCCCGCCCTACTCTCTCTTCATATAGCCGTATGCCTATTACATATTCATAAAACACTGTGATATGGCCGGGCTCGGATCGTATCGCTTTCTCACTACAATCGATCAGCTGCAGAATTAGTTTCAATCGAGCTGAGACCACCTCATTTAGGCGATTGGAGCGATTGCCCTGGCACGGATTCGAGCGCGATTGCCCTGTTCACATATGCCAAACGAACCGCGCTAACTAAGCAAACGCGCCAGGTTCCGGAACAAAAGTCTAGGTGTGAAAGAACCCTTAAATATGTAGGGTAATAGATGTCTTCAGCAGAGTGCAAATAACACCAAATCTTTATCCACGAAAGAGAGAAAGAGAAAGAAAAAGAAGCCAATTGGAGGAGGCTCATTCTTTATCCTCCCGCTGGAGATGGTCTGTTTAACTGTTTTCTCACTAGTAAACCATTCAGTTTTTTCACTTACAAAGTTCGCCATGTAAATAGCAAATGTGCCATGGCACAACACAACTGACTCTTAAAGGGAATGTGAGATGAGATGGTTTAATGCACGTTATGCTCAAAAGACACTCATATCTCATTAAAAGAAAAAGCACAACCCTGTTAGACCATATATGTGCCGGGGCGCAGACCATATTTTTCCATCTTTAAAATAGCAAAAGTGGATTTGGACACGTTTGTAATGCTTTTGCGCCATGCGCTTTAGACTTTGTGCCTAGATCGTTAAAATAGAGCCTTAAAGCACATGGCACAAAAGCATTAAGAGCATGTCCGAATCCACTTTTGCTATTTTAAGGATGAAAAAATACGCATTGGCACTCTGCTCTGGACTTTATACCAGCTTTTACTTGGTCAATAGTGCAGTCTATCTCAGTTCCTCAAAATAGCAACGCGCCAACAATGCACCTTAACACACCTGTTTTCTAGACCGACACACACATGAGTCCACAAAGTGGAGCAAATGGATTTGCTATTTAAACAACGTTGCGCTAAATGTGGAAATTAGGGTTGCTCTGGTCTGAAAATAGCAACAAATCCCACCAAACACATCGTGCACCTGATTGCGCCCGGTGTATGATAGGACCTATAATTTTGCAAATATACAGCAAACTAAGTTACATAATATACATGCAGTTACATATATTTATTTATTTATTTATTTATTTATTTATTTATTCTATTATGGGTTTTTATTTATTTAAAAAAATGTTATGTTCAGTGTTGCCATTTGGAATTATTAACCCATATTTTGACATTTTATTTCCACAAAGATTATTTAAATATTATACCCTGGGCGACACGGTGGCTCAGTGGTTAGCACTGTCACCTCACAGCAAGAAGGTCGCTGGTTCCAGTCCCGGGTCAGTTGGCATTTCTGTGTGGAGTTTGCATGTTCTCCCTGTGTTGGTGTGGGTTTCCTCTGGGTGCTCCGGTTTCCCCCACAGTCCAAAGACATGTGGTATAGGTGAATTGAATAAACTAAATTGGCCGTAGTGCATGTGTGTAAATAAGTGTGTTTGGGTGTTTCCCAGCACTGGGTTGCAGCTGGAAGGGCATCCGCTGTGTAAAACATATAATGGATAAGTTGGTGGTTCATTCCACTGTGGCGACCCCTGATGAATAAAGAGACCTAGCCGAAGGAAAATGAATCAATGAATATTATACTCAACTTGAATTTAATATATTTTCTTGGTACAATTTTGTATCATTTGCTAAATAGTTAGTTGAAGTAGTTTTGAAGCATGCTTCAAGCCTGGATTACCTCAGACGTGAAGTGTCTTAATGTTACATTCTTGTGGTGTCTGAGAAAGAAAGACTGTCAGCACAATAGGACATCAACAACAACAAAAAGTGATGTTTTCTATTTTGTTCCCTCTTCTTAGCTGCCGCTCTATTAAAGTCAGAGGAAGAGGAAGCCAAACCTGTGGCAGAATCTCCTGCTAAACATGGTGAGACTGACCTATTGTCAACTCTAAATGATAACGTTCTTATTTGCAATTGTGAAGAAATCACCAGTAGTTTATAACCTAAAACCCAAATACATTTTACTCAAAATACAGTATGTATCTATTAATGGCAAATCCAGAGAACTAATAATAACTTTAATAAGTGGTCATTTCATTTTTTTCCAGAGCTGTTCTATTCATACTGTACACCTGAATTTTATTTGTGATTCATGTTGACTTCATTTATTTGGTTATTTTTAGATGATGCTCATTTGAACTCAGACCATTCAGCGCTGAAGAGAGTCTCCCAACCAGCTAAACAGGAAGCAGACCATATTTTTCCATCTTTAAAATAGCAAAAGTGGATTTGGACACGTTTGTAATGGTTTTGCGCCATGCGCTTTAGACTTTGTGCCTAGATCGTTAAAATAGAGCCTTAAAGCACATGGCACAAAAGCATTAAGAGCATGTCCGAATCCACTTTTGCTATTTTAAGGATGAAAAAATACGCTTTGCGCCCTGATGCATGGTCAAACGGGGATGTGCTTATTCTCTTAATGAGTTATAAGTGTGTTTTGAGCATAACATATTTTAAACCAATCAGAGTCTCATCTCACATTCCCTTTAAGAGTCAGTTGTGTTGTGCCATGGCGCATTTGCTATTTACATGGCGGACTTTGCAAGTGGAAAAACTAAATACTTCACTACTGAGAAAACAGTTAAACAGAGCATCTGTGTTAGGATAAAGAATGAGCCTTCTCCATTCGACCTCTTTACTTTCTCTTTACTTTACTTTTACTCTTTACGCACTCCACTGAAGATATCCATTAGCCTACATATTTAATTTAAGTTGTTAAGCGCAAAGATTGGTTTCAAAACTATCTCTAAATTCAGTTCTAATTTCCAGCAAACAAATAAATGAACAATAATAACAAAGTGTGGTCAAAAACCTGAGTTATATCCAAACACACGTCCTATTCTTACGCCCCATATTGTGATGCATATGTCTCCAAAACGATAGATATTTGCGTGTTGCTGTACATCCTGTGTGTATTAAGCAATGTGTAAGCATTTGGATCTGCATAGGCACAAAACTAAAGCACTCTGCTCTGGACTTTATACCAGCTTTTACTTGGTCAACGGTGCAGTCTATCTCAGTTCCTCAAAATAGCAACGCGCCAACAATGCACCTTAACACACCTCCTTTCTAGACCGACACACACATGAGTCCACAAAGTGGAGCAAACGGATTTGCTATTTAAACAACGTTGCACTAAATGTGGAAATTAGGGTTGCTCTGGTCTGAAAATAGCAACAAATCCCACCAAACACATCGTGCACCTGATTGCGCCCGGTGTATGATAGGACCTATAATCTTGCAAATATACAGCAAACTAAGTTACATATTGTACATGCAGTTACATATATTTATTTATTTATTCTATTATGGGTTTTTATTTATTTAAAAAAATGTTATGGTCAGTGTTGCCATTTTGAATTATTAACCCATATTTTGACATTTTATTTCCACAAAGATTATTTAAATATTATACCCTGGGCGACACGGTGGCTCAGTGGTTAGCACTGTCACCTCACAGCAAGAAGGTCGCTGGTTCCAGTCCCGGGTCAGTTGGCATTTCTGTGTGGAGTTTGCATGTTCTCCCTGTGTTGGCGTGGGTTTCCTCTGGGTGCTCCGGTTTCCCCCACAGTCCAAAGACATGTGGTATAGGTGAATTGAATAAACTAAATTGGCCATAGTACATGTGTGTAAATAAGTGTGTTTGGGTGTTTCCCAGCACTGGGTTGCAGCTGGAAGGGCATCCACTGTGTAAAACATATAATGGATAGGTTGGTGGTTCATTCCACTGTGGCGACCCCTGATGAATAAAGAGACCTAGCCGAAGGAAAATGAATCAATGAATATTATACTCAACTTGAATTTAATATATTTTCTTGGTACAGTTTTGTATCATTTGCTAAATAGTTGGTTGAAGTAGTTTTGAAGCATGCTTTAAGCCTGGATTAACTCAGATGTGAAGTGTCTTAATGTTACATTCTTGTGGTGTCTGAGAAAGAAAGACTGTCAGCACAATAGGACATCAACAACAACAAAAAGTGATGTTTTCTATTTTGTTCCCTCTTCTTAGCTGCCGCTCTATTAAAGTCAGAGGAAGAGAAGGCCAAACCTGTGACAGAATCTCCTGCTAAACATGGTGAGACTGACCTATTGTCAACTCTAAATGATAACGTTCTTATTTGCAATTGTGAAGAAATCACCCGTAGTTTATGACCTAAAACCCAAATTTATTTTACTCAAAATACAGTATGTATCTATTAATGGCAAATCCAGAGAACTAATAATAACTTTAATAAGTGGTCATTTCATTTTTTTCCAGAGCTGTTCTATTCATACTGTACACCCGAATTTTATTTGTGATTCATGTTGACTTCATTTATTTGGTTATTTTTAGATGATGCTCATTTGAACTCATACCATTCAGCGCTGAAGAAAGTCTCCGAACCAGCTAAACAGGAAGCAGGTGAGACTTGCACACCTCACACACACACAGGGTTGGAGGCAGCTGTGTAGTGTTGTCAGACAGTCTATTTGTCTGAGTCCAGCTGGCGGCGAAGCAGACATTTCTTCTGCCAGCTTCTGCTTATTTGGACAGTTCAGATCTGCTCTCTGCTCCACAGGACACCCCTGTCTGCCACAGAGATCAAATGTGTCAATTTGATAATACGCAACTCTTGTTTTTTTATGTGCAAAGCTATATTTGACAAGTTCAGATGAAAAAAAACACTAAGTGCTGACTGACATTTTCTTCTAAAACGTTTCTTACAGGCTCCTATGTTTATGTTCAGTTATTTCAGTTTAATTCTTTGCCATAAATTACTGATCTTGCAAACAGGAGCCTAAAAAATTCTAATTTTAGATGACAATTAAAGCCAGCAATTAAAGGATTTCCTATCTAAACTCTTCTATTCAGTTTTTTGTAACTGAAAGTATATTTTGTTGTGTTACAGCAGGAGACTACAGGCAAAAACACTATGGCAAGCCGTTTTGACATTTAATCAATAGCCCGTACTAGTATCTATTTTCATGTTAAAAGTGCTTATTTTTTTAGATATAGTATCTTTTCTATTAAGTACCAGTACTTATTAATTAGATACTAGTGCCTATTCTTAAGATACTAGTGCCTATTCTTAAGATACTAGTGCCTATTCTTAAGATACTAGTGCCTATTCTTAAGATACTAGTGCCTATTCATTAGATACTAGTGCCTATTCTTAAGATACTAGTGCCTATTCATTAGATACTAGTGCCTATTCTTAAGATACTAGTGCCTATTCTTAAGATACTAGTGCCTATTCATTAGATACTAGTGCCTATTCTTAAGATACTAGTGCCTATTCATTAGATACTAGTGCCTATTCTTAAGATACTAGTGCCTATTCTTAAGATACTGGTGCCTATTCTTAAGCTACTAGTGCTTATTAAAAATATACTAGTGCTTACTGATTAGACACTAGTTCTTTTTATTAGATATTAGTACTTATTTATTAGATATTACTATTTATTCATTATATACTAGTGCCTATTCTTAAGATACTAGTGCCTATTCATTAGATACTAGTGCCTATTCTTAAGATACTAGTGCCTATTCATTAGATACTAGTGCCTATTCATGAGATACTAGTGCCTATTCATGAGATACTAGTGCCTATTCTTGAGATACTAGTGCTTATTAAAAATATACTAGTGCTTACTCATTAGACACTAGTTCTTTTTTATTAGATATTAGTACTTATTTATTAGATATTACTACTTATTCATTAGATACTAGTGCCTATTCTTAAGATACTAGTGCCTATTTATTAGATACTAGTGCCTATTCTTAAGATACTAGTGCTTATTCATTAGTTCTTTTTATTAGATATTAGTACTTATTTATTAGATATTACTATTGATTCATTAGATACTAGTGCCTATTCTTAAGATACTAGTGCCTATTCATTAGATACTAGTGCCTATTCTTGAGATACTAGTGCTTATTAAAAATATACTAGTGCTTACTCATTAGACACTGGTTCTTTTTATTAGATATTAGTACTTATTTATTAGATATTACTACTTATTCATGAGATACTAGTGCCTATTCTTGAGATACTAGTGCTTATTAAAAATATACTAGTGCTTACTCATTAGACACTGGTTCTTTTTATTAGATATTAGTACTTATTTATTAGATATTACTACTTATTCATGAGATACTAGTGCCTATTCTTAAGATACTAGTGCCTATTCATTAGATACTAGTGCCTATTCTTAAGATACTAGTGCCTATTCATTAGATACTAGTGCCTATTCTTAAGATACTAGTGCTTATTAAAAATATACTAGTGCTTACTCATTAGACACTAGTTCTTTTTATTAGATATTAGTACTTATTTATTAGATATTACTACTTATTCATTAGATACTAGTGCCTATTCTTAAGATACTAGTGCCTATTCATTAGTTCTTTTCATTAGATATTAGTACTTATTTATTAGATATTACTACTTATTCATGAGATACTTGTGCCTATTCTTAAGATACTAGTGCCTATTTATTAGATACTAGTGCCTATTCTTAAGATACTAGTGCTTACTCATTAGTTCTTTTTATTAGATATTAGTACTTATTTATTAGATATTACTATTGATTCATTAGATACTAGTGCCTATTCTTAAGATACTAGTGCCTATTCATTAGATACTAGTGCCTATTCTTGAGATACTAGTGCTTATTAAAAATATACTAGTGCTTACTCATTAGACACTGGTTCTTTTTATTAGATATTAGTACTTATTTATTAGATATTACTACTTATTCATTAGATACTAGTGCCTATTCTTAAGATACTAGTGCCTATTTATTAGATACTAGTGCCTATTCTTAAGATACTAGTGCTTATTCATTAGTTCTTTTTATTAGATATTACTACTTATTCATGAGATACTTGTGCCTATTCTTAAGATACTAGTGCCTATTCATGAGATACTAGTGCCTATTCTTGAGATACTAGTGCTTATTAAAAATATACTAGTGCTTACTCATTAGACACTGGTTCTTTTTATTAGATATTAGTACTTATTTATTAGATATTACTACTTATTAATTAGATTCTAGTGCCTATTCTTAAGATACTAGTGCCTATTCATTAGATACTAGTGCTTATTAAAAATATACTAGTGCTTACTGATTAGACACTAGTTCTTTTTATTAGATATTAGTACTTATTTATTAGATATTACTACTTATTCATGAGATACTAGTGCCTATTCTTAAGATACTAGTGCCTATTCATTAGATACTAGTGCCTATTCTTAAGATACTAGTGCCTATTCATTAGATACTAGTGCCTATTCTTAATATACTAGTGCTTATTAAAAATATACTAGTGCTTACTCATTAGACACTAGTTCTTTTTATTAGATATTAGTACTTATTTATTAGATATTACTACTTATTCATTAGATACTAGTGCCTATTCTTAAGATACTAGTGCCTATTCATTAGTTCTTTTCATTAGATATTAGTACTTATTTATTAGATATTACTACTTATTCATGAGATACTTGTGCCTATTCTTAAGATACTAGTGCCTATTTATTAGATACTAGTGCCTATTCTTAAGATACTAGTGCTTACTCATTAGTTCTTTTTATTAGATATTAGTACTTATTTATTAGATATTACTATTGATTCATTAGATACTAGTGCCTATTCTTAAGATACTAGTGCCTATTCATTAGATACTAGTGCCTATTCTTGAGATACTAGTGCTTATTAAAAATATACTAGTGCTTACTCATTAGACACTGGTTCTTTTTATTAGATATTAGTACTTATTTATTAGATATTACTACTTATTCATTAGATTCTAGTGCCTATTCTTAAGATACTAGTGCCTATTCATTAGATACTAGTGCTTATTAAAAATATACTAGTGCTTACTGATTAGACACTAGTTCTTTTTATTAGATATTAGTACTTATTTATTAGATATTACTACTTATTCATTAGATACTAGTGCCTATTCTTAAGATACTAGTGCTTATTAAAAATATACTAGTGCTTATTCATTAGTTCTTTTTATTAGATATTAGTACTTATTTATTAGATATTACTACTTATTCATGAGATACTAGTGCCTATTCTTAAGATACTAGTGCCTATTTATTAGATACTAGTGCCTATTCTTAAGATACTAGTGCTTATTAAAAATATACTAGTGCTTACTCATTAGACACTAGTTCTTTTTATTAGATATTAGTACTTATTTATTAGATATTACTACTTATTCATTAGATACTAGTGCCTATTCTTAAGATACTAGTGCTTATTAAAAATATACTAGTGCTTATTCATTAGTTCTTTTTATTAGATATTAGTACTTATTTATTAGATATTACTACTTATTCATGAGATACTAGTGCCTATTCATTAGATACTAGTGCCTATTCTTAAGATACTAGTGCTTATTAAAAATATACTAGTGCTTACTCATTAGACACTAGTTCTTTTTATTAGATATTAGTACTTATTTATTAGATATTACTACTTATTCATTAGATACTAATGCCTATTCTTAAGATACTAGTGCTTATTAAAACTATACTAGTGCTTATTCATTAGTTCTTTTTATTAGATATTAGTGCTTATTTATTAGATATTACTACTTATTCATGAGATACTTGTGCCTATTCTTAAGATACTAGTGCCTATTTATTAGATACTTGTGCCTATTCTTAAGATACTAGTGCCTATTCTTAAGATACTAGTGCTTGCTCATTAGTTCTTTTTATTAGATATTAGTACTTATTTATTAGATATTACTATTGATTCATTAGATACTAGTGCCTATTCTTAAGATACTAGTGCCTATTCATTAGATACTAGTGCCTATTCTTAAGATACTAGTGCTTATTAAAAACATACTAGTGCTTACTCATTAGACACTAGTTCTTTTTGTTAGATATTAGTACTTATTTATTAGATATTACTACTTATTCATTAGATACTAGTGCCTATTCTTAAGATACTAGTGCCTATTCATTAGATACTAGTGCCTATTCTTAAGATACTAGTGCCTATTCATTAGATACTAGTGCCTATTCTTAAGATACTAGTGCCTATTCTTAAGATACTAGTGCCTATTCTTAAGATACTAGTGCCTATTCATTAGATACTAGTGCCTATTCTTAAGATACTAGTGCCTATTCTTAAGATACTAGTGCCTATTCTTAAGATACTAGTGCCTATTCATTAGATACTAGTGCCTATTCTTAATATACTAGTGCTTTATAAAAATATACTAGTGCTTACTGATTAGACACTGGTTCTTTTTATTAGATACTAGTACTCATTCAATAGATACTAGCACCTATTAAATAGATTGTGTACTAGTACTTATTCATTAGATACTATAACATATTCATTAGATACTAGTATCTATTTAATAGGTACTAGTACTTATTCATTGGGTACTACTTATTAAACAGGTACTAGTTCTTATTTATTAGATACTAGTACTTATTTTAACAGTGTCTAGTAACTATTCTGTTGTATATATCGTTACTTTTCCATTGATTTTTATGGGATCTGTCATCGAGATATCAAATATTCAGCTTTGACTAGTATGTATTCCAGCTGGGACTAGTACATATATTTTTGTACTAGTTGTTAATCATTAGGTACTAGTACGTATTAATTAAATACTTGTATCTAACTAATAGATACTAGTACTTATTCATTAGGTACTAGTATTTAATTATTAGATACTAGAATCTATTTAATGGGTACTAGTACTTGTTCATTAGATATTATTAACAATTAAATAGATACTAGTAGTTATTCATTAGTACTAGTGTTTATTTATTAGACACTAGTATCTTTTATAACTATTACTAGTAGCAATTCCTATTTTACTAGTCAGTTCTGCTTTTTCACTTGTCTAATGTTATGACTAGTCCAAATGGAGAAGTACAGTTTAAGTAAACATTTTACTAGTAAAATAAAGATTTTTACTAGTAACATTTCAAACAAGTACTAGTATTTAATAAATGTGTACTAGTATCTTTCAAATAAGTTGTAGTATACTAGTATCTATTAAAAACATTCTAGTATCTAATGATTAAGAACTGGTACCTAATACATAAGTACTAGTATATTAATCAGATACTAGTATCTAATTAATAAGTACTAGTACCTAATGATTAACTATTAGTTACATAAAAATATGTACTAGTCACAGCTGGAATACATACCAGTCAAAGCTGAATAGTTGATATCTCAATGACAGATCCCATAGAAATCAAGGGAAAATTTTAAAATTTGGTTGTAGTAACAACTGAATAGTTACTAGTCACTATTAAAATGAGTACTAGTATCTAATAAATAAGAAATAGTACATATTATTTAATAGTATCTAATACATAAGTACTAGTATCTATTTAATAGGTACTAGTATCTAATAAAAAGAACCAGTGTCTAATGAGTAAGCACTAGTATATTTTTAATAAGCACTAGTATCTTAAGAATAGGCACTAGTATCTGATGAATAAGCACTAGTATTCAACAAATAAGTACTAGTAATTAATGGAAAAGATACTAGTATCTAAAAAATAAGCACTAGTAACATGAAAATAGATACTAGTATGGACTATTGATTAAATACCATAAAAAACACAGTTTTTTCCACACACAGGGTTTTAGGCTTTTTGGATTTCCATGACGGGTTTTTTCAGTATAATGGAAAGAAAATATCCTAAATACACCAAAGTGCTTCTTTTACCAGACTTTATCAGTTTGTGTCTGTAATTCTGATTTCTCAACATGGGTTTGTTCTCCTGCAGTGAGCCATAAATCTCAATTTCAGAAAACAGACTTGACTCAAGTGTTCCGTTCATATCTGTATTCTGAAGGTTTTTACCTTATGATATTGTTCTTTTGCACACAAAATATTTAATGCTTCTATTGAAGGACAATGTTATTTTACTGCCATCTAGTGGACAGTTTTTGTAAATTCAAGTCAACAAATAACAAATTTACCATATTCACCTTGATAGACTACAGTACTATTCCTGAGTATTGGTGCAGTTGGTGTAAAAATGAATCTGTACAGGCTAAGCCACAGAAAAAATACAAATAAATTAATGTATATATTGACTTCATTATCTTTAATTACAATCCGAATATCCTTAATAAGTATAGCTACATCCAAATATTTATTCATTCATTCATTCATTTTCTTTTCGGCTTAGTCCCTTTATTAATCAGGGGTCGCCACAGCAGAATGAACCGCCCCAAATATTTATTGGAGGTATAATATGTGGTTAATCTGGTGCTTTTTTAAAAATCATCTATTGTCTTTCATACTGTAACAAATGACATGGTTAACATAAAACATGCAGTCATGACTAATTCATTATATAAGTTTTCAGAAAAAATAGTGTAAAAATTTCATACTTGCAAAGAAACAAGTAACATATTCATTTTTATTTGAAAAAGATCTTCTATTAATCTTTGTTTACAACTTCCAAAAAATATGTTTACAATGTAAATGCTACAGACATATACAGTGTGAAAAAGTGTTTACCCCATTACTAATTTCTTTTTTTTTTATTCTTTTTTTTTATTACACTTCATTATTTTAGATCATCCAACTAATGTATAAATTAGTCAAAGATAACACAAGTAAAATATGAGAGTTTTAATTATTAAGGGAAAACAAAATACAAAACTACATAGCCCTGTGTGAAAAACTGTTTGTACCCCCTGTTATGACACATCTGAGTTCAATTTCTCCAGCCACACCCACGCCTGATCACTGGCACACCTGCTTGCAATCAGGAAATTACTTAAATAGGACCTGCCTGTCAAATTGAAGTAGACCAAAAGATCCTCAAAAGCTAGACATCATGCTTAGATCCAAAAAGAAATTCAAAAACAAACGAGAAAGAAAATAATTTAGATTGACCAGTCTAAAATAGATTATAAAGCCATTTCTAAAGCTTTGGAACTGCAGAGAGAGCTGCATTATCTGCAAATGGCAATACAAGTGAACAGTATTGAAAACCTTCCCAGGAGTGTCTGGCTGACTAAAATTGCCTCAAGAGTACAGCGACAAGTCATCCAACAACAAAGAACATTCAAAGAACTGCAGGCCTTACTTGCTTCAATTATGGTGAGTGTTCATGACTTCACCATAAGAAAGAGACTGGGCAAAATGTTTTGCATGGCATAGTGCCAAGACAAGAACCACTGCTAAGCAAAAAGAACCTAAAGCCTCGTCTCAGTTTTGCCAAAAAAGCACACCATGAAGTCCACTTCTGAATGGTTGAAGAAAAACAAAATTAAGACTTTGGAGTGACCTAGGCAAAGTCCTGACGTCAATTCAGTTGAGATGCATGATCTTAAAAAGGCGATTCATGCTCGAAAACCCTCCAAAGTGGTTGAATTACAGCAATTCTACAAAGATGAGTGGGCCACAATTTCTCCATAGCGCTGCAACAGACTTATTGGAAGTTATCGAAATGCTTGATTGCATTTGTTGCTGCTAAGGGTGGCTCAACTATTTATTAGGTAACTACAAAGGGCTATTTATTCATGCATTCATTTTCTTTTCGGCTTAGTCCCATTATTAATCCAGCACATTTTTACGCAGCGGATGCCCTTCCAGCCGCAATCCATCTCTGGGAAACATCCACACACACTAATTCACACTCATACAATACGGACAATTTAGCCTACCCAATTCACCTATAACACATGTCTTTGGACTGTGGGGGAAACCGCAGCACCCAGAGGAAACCCACGCGAATGCTGGGAGAACATGCAAACTCCACAGAGAAACGCCAACTAACCCAGCTGAGGCTCGAACCTTCTTGCTGTGAGGCGACAGCACTACCTACTGCGCCACTGCGTCGCCTACAAAGGGCTATGTAGTTTTGTAATTTGTTTCCCCTTAATAATAAAAAACTTCATTTTAAAACTGCATGATGTGTCTACTTGTGTTATCTTCCACTAATATTTAAAGTCGTTTAATGATCTGACACATTAAAGTGACTAACAGTAAGGGGGCAATCACTTTTTCGCACCACTGTACTGTATATATATATATAGGGTTCTATATAAGCAACTAAATTCAACTGAAAAACTCATAGCCCCTAAAACACTCTAAATACAAGCTAAAATAATGTGTGTATGAATGTGTACAAAAAATGCTAATGATAATGTATATTTCAGAGTTCAGTCCTCCGGAATTGTGCATGAGTGCGGTTGACCGGGGGGATTGTGACGGCTCTGAGAGGAGATACGTGTTCAACCCTAGGACTGGCAGATGTCAAGCCTTTCGCTACTCTGGATGTGGAGGAAACAAAAACAACTTCATCCACAAAAGACACTGCATGAAAATGTGCATGAAAGGTGGGCTCACTTTTCAGATTTTTGACGGTTTAATAATATAATTATGGTGGCTCGAGAAAGCCAACATACTGTTATACTACATAAACTTAATATTCTTCTTCTGAGATTAATTTCTATATACATCTCCTCCTAGACCGTTTATACTATAACCACCAAACTAACTCCAAACCTCCAAACTGTTCTGACTCGAGTTGTCATATCTTTTCCAACTGATCCGACTAGCGGTTTTCTGAAATCTGTCCCGGAAAATTCAGAAAAGTCCCATTGACTTAACATTGGACCAAACTGTATGACCTCATAACTTTGCGCCAGACTGTCATACAGACCTAAGGTTGGGCTCATTTAACTCAGGCTGCGTCCAAAACCGCATACTTCCATACTATACAGTATGCTAAAATCAGTTTGCGAGCCGAGTAGTATGTCCAAATTCATAGAATTCGAAAATCAGTATGCGAGAAGTACCCGGATGACTTGCTACTTCCGGCGAGATTCTGAAGTGCGCATCCTACGAACGCTGCGCTATCCTATGATGCCCTGTGAGAGAATTCATGAATGGGAGTGAAGCGACGCAACTGACGCTGGTAGGTCACGTGACCATGACAAAATGGCGGATGTAGTACGTCTGAATTCCATTCATACTTCTTACATTCATACTGTATAGAACGTACTTTTCTAACAGCTGAGTAGTACGTTTAAATTCAAATGCAGTACCTACTGAGTAGTAGGCGGTTTCGGACGCAGCCTTAGACTACCAATCTGCCAATCACTGATGACCTTTCAACTTACTAGCCACATCCTAGCAACTGTCTTATAGACTTCCATTGTAAAAAACTGCCATTGACTTTACATTGGACATACTAACAACATGCTAGTTTATACTAGAAACATGCTAGCAATATGCTAATTCATACTAGAACCATGCTAACAACATGCTAATTTATAATAGACACATGCTAGTAACATGCTAATTCATACTAGAACCATGCTAACAACATGTAAATTTATGCTAGAAACATGTTAGCAACATGCTAATTCATACTAGAACTATGCTAACAACATGCTAATTTATGCTCGAAACATGCTAATTTATACTAGGACCATGTTAACAACATGCTAATTTATGCTAGACACATGCTAGCAACTTGTTAATTCATACTAGAACCATGCTAACAACATGCTAATTAATGCTAGACACATGCTAGCAACTTGTTAATTCATACTAGAACCACGCTAACAACATGCTAATTTATGCTAGACACATGCTAGCAACATGCTAATTCATATTAGAACCATGGTAACAGCATGCTAATTAATGCTAGAAACATGCTAGCAAAATGCTAATTCATACTAGGACCACGCTAACAACATGCTAATTTATGCTAGTAACATGCTAGCAACATGCTAATTCATAGAACCATGCTAACAAAATGTTAATTTATGTTATACATATTCTAGCAACATGATAATTCATACCAGAACCATGCTAACAACATGATAGACATATGCTAGCAACATGCTAATTCATACTAGAACCATGCTAATTTATGTTAGCAACTGCCTAGCAACTACTCAGAACACCTTAGCAACCACCTAGCAACCCCTTAGCAATGACGTAGAACACCTTAGTAACTGCCTAGCAACCCCTTATCAACCACTCAGAACACCCTAGCAACACCTTAGCAACCACTCAGAACACCCTAGCAACCACCTAGCATCACCTTAGCAATGACCTAAAACACCTTAGCAACACCTTAACAACCACAAAGCAACGCCTTAGCAATGACCTAGAACACCTTAGCAACCACCTAGCAACCACTCAAAACACACTAGCAACACCTTAGCAATCACCCAGAACACCCTATCAACTGCCTAGCAACACTTTAGCAACCACCTAGATCACCCTAGCAATGCCTTAACAACCACTCAAAACAACCAAACAACTGAGTAGCAACGCCTTAGCAACCACTCAGAACACACTAGCAACACCTTAGCAATCACCCAGAATACCCTAGCAACTGCCTAGCAACACCTTAGCAACCACCTAGATCACCCTAGCAACGCCTTAACAACCACTCAGAACAACCAAACAACTGAGTAGCAACACCCTAGCAACGCCTTGGCAACCGCTCAAAGCACCCTAGCAACTACCTAGTAACAACCTAGCAACACTTTAGCAACCGCCTAGCAACGCCTTAGCAACCACTCAGAACCCCCTATCGACCACCTAGCGAGAAACATGCCAATCCATACTAGAAACCTGCTAACATGTATGTAGTTCTCTGTCTATGCCAGCTGTTTCAAACTTCTTAAAAACTACTTCAACTATTTAAACTTTAAAACTACATCAAACTTTCAGATGAGGCTTTCTCAAGACACCATAAAGTTTGTCTGTGAACTTTACTTTTCAAGTTAAAAACTACTGTAGTTTAATAGCAGAGTGAGAGCAAAACTTAGCTACCACAAAAGCTTAAGAAGGCTTGTATCTATTGTGGATTCAGTGTGTTCAATGGTTTCTCTTTCAGATCAACACCGGAGAAAGCAAATACGGATAAAGACGAGGAACTCTAATATCTTATTCCGATCTGTCTAAGCCTCATTCTTTTTTAATGAAACCAAAAGCTAAACCACTCTTTTATCCACACTGTGTGCATTGTGTGTTGTGGGAGAAGTTTTAATCTGGCCTTCAGATATGATAAAACATTCATATTTGAAATGTAAAACATGATTTACTACTCTTTTCTGGTGGAAGAAAGAACACTTAAATGCAAATTCCTCTGCATTATAAATACTCATATCTCGTCTTTGTTCACAATGCCACTTATGAATCTATTTAATACTGAGTATTTATGCCTTTTTTTAATATTTGTTGAGGTTTCTATATTCTTTTTACATCTTTATGTAAAATTGTTCTGGCGCATACTAATTGTTTGTCTTCTTTGCACTCCATATATTTCATTTTTCATTCGTCTCATTGTTTGAAATAACTTTTTATATATATATATATATATATATATATATATACAGTTGAAGTCAGAATTGTTAGCCCCCCTCTGATTTTTTTTTTCTTTTTTAAATATTTCCCTAATGATGTTTAACAGAGCAAGGACATTTTCACAGGATGTCTGATAATGTTTTTTCTTCTGGAGAAAGTTTTATTTGTTTTATTTCGGCTAGAATAAAAGCAGTTTTTAATTTTTTAAGCACCATTTTAAGGTCAAAATTATTAGCCCCTTTAAGCTATATTTTTTTCGATAGTCTACAGAACAAACCATCGTTATACAATAACTTGCCCAATTACCCTAACCTGCCTAGTTAACCTAACTAACCTAGTTAAGCCTTTAAATGACACTTTAAGCTGTATAGAAGTGTCTTGAAAAATATCTAGTCAAATATTATTTACTGTCATCATGACAAAGATAAAATAAATCAGTTATTAGAGATGAGTTATTAAAACTATTATGATTAGAAATGTGTTGAAAAATTCTTCTCACCGTTAAACAGAAATTGGGGAAAAAATAAACAGGGACATTAAAAATTCTGACCTCAACTGTACAGTATATCCTGGACACAGTGATAAATCATCATATGTTGAGTCTATGTATTAATGTACTACATTTAGGATACGTGTGCCTCTTTGACTAATATAATTACTAACATCTTAAAGTCTTTTCAGTGAGTAAAATGTTATACAGTAGGACTTCTTTATACATGTGAGAAAAAGCAAGCAGATACACACACAAAAAAACTTCTTATGTGACTTGTCCTGTTTTCTACACAAGATGGAGCTGTTACTCTTAAGAAGACGTTTGAATCCACTGACAGTGGTGAAATTGCATACTTAAATATGTACTCTTATTAAACACGTTTATTTGAATCATGTTTTGGTGGCTTTGTTACTGTTAAGGTTTGTTGTGTTTCTTAAAGTCTGCAAGAGGAGCTTTTTAGTTCGAGGTGTCTTTAACATTTATGCCCTTCATTAAAAATGTAAAGCATTTGGTACACTGCACCTATTGTGTTTGTATTGTGTTGTGAAACCGTCATCAGATTGGGTTCATCTTACCCTCATTTTTCCAGAACAATGTATTTTGAATATAAATTCATGATTATGTCCGCACATTTCAATTTTAACAACAGAAATGTTTTTAAAGTGCGAGCTTTTTTGATTTATAAAAATGTGCAAATACATTTTACAGGGTTCATACGGTCATGGAAAACCTGGAAGAATTTTGACATGGCATTTTCCAGGCCTGGAAATGTTTTGGAAAAACAGGAAAACAGATATCTGTATACTTGAGTATGGGTTAGTTGTCTTTAATTCTTTTCTGTCCTTGGCCAATCACATACTCTCACATCATTAGTGCGGTGTAAGCATTATCTAAATCAATTTTACGTAGATATAAATATAAATTGGGTGACACGTTGATGCAGTGGGTAGCACAATCGCCTCACAGCAAGAAGGTCACTCGTTCGAGCCTCAACTGGGTCAGTTGGCATTTCTGCGTGGTTTGCATGTTCTCCCCATGTTGGCGTGGGTTTCCTCCAGGTGCTCTGGTTTCCCCCACAGTCCAAAGACATGTGGTATAGGTGAACTGGGTAAGCTAAAATTGTCCGTAGTGTATGTGTGTGAATGAGTGTGTATAGATGTTTCCTAGTGAAACATATGCTGAAAAAGTTCATCGCTGTGGCAACCCCAGATTAATAAAGCGACTAAGCTAAAAAGAAAATGAATGAGTGAATGAATATAGATTGAAACTAAATAGATTGTTTTTGTGTTTTACGATATGCTGTAATTAATTTTAACATGTATTGTTTTTTACCACGCATATGTAGACATTGCATGAAACATTAGGTCCTGAAAAGTTACTTGAAAGTTTTGGAAAAATCATAGAATTTTAGTAGTTTAAATGTGTATGAACCCTGATTTTAGCACATAACAAAAAATGTCATATATATCTACAGTTGAAACCAGAAATTTACACTCTTAGAAAAGGAACATAACCATTTTTTAAAAAATGTCTGATGATAAATTATACTAAACATTTACTATTTTAGGTCCGTTAAGATTACCTAAATCATTTACATTTGCTACATACCAGAATAATGAGAGAATTTGTTTTATTAATTTCTAGACAGTTAAAAGTTTACATACATTTCCTTGGTATTTTTTTAGCTTTGCTTTTAAACTCTATAACTTTGGTCAAATGTTTTGGGTATCCTTCCACAAGCTTCTCACAATAGTTTGAAGGAATTTTGGCCCATTCCTCCTGACAGAATTGGTGTAACTGAGTCAGATTTGTTGGCGAGTCTTGCTCGCACAAGCTTTTTCAACTCTGCCAACAAATTTTCTATAGGATTGAGTTAAGGGCTTTGTGATGGCCACTCCAAAACATTCACTCTGTTGTCCTTAAAGCACATTTTAACTAATTTGGCAGTATGCTTAGGGTCATGGTCTGTTTGGAATACCTATTTGTGGCCAAGTTTTAATTTCCTTGCTGATGTCTTCAGATGTTGCTTCAGTATTTCTACATAATGTTCTTTCTTCATGATGACATCTATGCTGTGAAGTGGACCAGTCCCTCCTGCAGCAAAACAGCCCCACAACATGATGCTGCCGCCCCCATACTTCACAGTTGGGATGGTGTTCCTAGGGTTGTAAGCTTTCCCCTTTGTCCTCTAAATGTAACACTGGTCATTATGGCCAAACAGTTCAATCTTAGCTCCATCAGACCACAGGACATGTCTCCAAAAATGTGTAATTTAGCAAATTGTAATCTGGCTTTTTTGTTGATTCTGGCTTGTTGATTTTCCCATGTTGTCACACAGTAAAGCAGTGTGTTTGAGGTTTTCCTTAAATACTATTCTACAGTTGTGCCTCCAATTAACTCAAATGTTGTCAATTAGCCAATCAGAAACCTCCAAAACCTTGACACCATCATCTGAGCTTTTTCAGAGGCATAATAATCTTATTGTATGTAAATTTGACTTTCAAGAAAAGTTATAAAAATTTCTCAAAAAATATCTCTCTCATTATTCTGCGATTAGGCATAACAGAAACAAATGTGATAATCCTAACTTACCTAAAAGAGAAAAAGTTTAGTCACATCTGACTTTTTTTAAATGGTTATGTGCCTTTTTATACAGTGTATGTAAACTTCTGGTTTCAACTGTATATATATATATATATATATATATATATATATATATATATATATATATATATATATATATATATGCAAAAAAAACACACAACTTTAGAGTTTTTAATAAAACCATTTAAGGAAACCGATTGCTACAAACCAATTAATTTCAAAAATTTCAAAAAACAATCCTAATGAGTACTGTGAACTTAATCCATTTGAGTAAAAGAAGCAACTTGAGCACAGTAAAACCCAATAAATGAAGATAACTAAAACCAACTGAGTACTTTAAAACCCAATAAGTTAAGTCAACTCAAACCATTTGAGGAAACCGATTGCTACAAACCATTTGAGTTAAAAAAAAACTAATCTATATATGAGTACTGTGAACTTACCCCATTTAAGTTGAAGTATTGAAGTATTTAACTCATTACCTTCTTCACTGAGTTCAAAACTCTTTTCAAATGAGTAGCTTTAACTTTCAGTAAATTTTGAGTTAACTACACTCATTTCATTTAATAAAGTTGACTGTTGGGTTTTACAGTGTATTTTTCCTCGCTAGTGATATACTGTATTTTCAATATAAGAAGATAATGAAAATGTTTCAAAATTGTTAGAAAATGTTTTTAGGTACATCAAAAAAGTGTGACCATCTGACAAACTAATCCAGCAACAAATTAATAAATAAATAGTGCTTAAAATGTCATTAAAACGTAGTATTTAAACCTCATAATTAAATAGAAAATGAGTCCAATATCTTTTAAGAAAAATTAAAAACAATTAAGAAAAATAATCCCTAAAACTAATAAATATTATTAGTAATTATTTTTTAATTCGTTAATTATTACTATTAATTATTTTTGATAGTTATCATCGAGATTAATGCTGGTAAATAAAATCTGTCATTTTAAAAAAATACATAGCCTATGTTTCTTTGAAAATGTTTCATCATCATATTTGCAGCCATGCGTAACTACTTCAAATAAACGCAAAAAGGGTTAATGGTAACATCAGTTGTTTTAAATGAGATGAAGCAGTCAGTGTACGGGGAGCTGGAGTGTGCATTGAGGCGGGGATTGGCGCTGATGATGTAACAGGAAGTCTCTACGCTGAATATGTTGCAGTCTGACAGCCGTCGTCATTCACAGTGTACGCGGCTCGTGCGCTCTTTCATCTCGCGCTCCGGTACTCTGACATCGTTTCGTGCGGTCGTGACGTCGCTGAAGGAAAGTAATGACTTGTTTGTGAATTTAAATAACAAGAAGGAGCGCTCGTTTTTTTATTTGAACATCCCCAGGACACCTTGGATTTAATCTACAGGTAAGGAAATGCTTGATACTGATGAGCGGCTGGTGAATTATGCATATGTGCAGGGAATTAATTTATGAAGTGCAGCTGGAGGATCTTCAGTCAGCCGGGCTTCATATCATCATGTTGGGAAGAAATTGATGGCTGAACGGACTTCTTATAAATTACTATAAAGCTTCAATATATGCGGTAGTCTATAAAACTGTCGACAATTCAGCAGTTTGATATTTCATAACTCTTTTGCGAATGCACACTGCAGAAATATGATTCGTGAGTACATTTTTTGCATTTTGTATTTAAAGTGGTCGTATAGATTACATCTGCAAATTTACCGTAATGTTAATTTATTTTGCATTTATGTACAGACAAATAATACTGCTCACATATATACAGGTGTGTGTGTGTGTGTGTGTGTGTGTGTATATATATAAATATATATATATATATATATATATATATATATATATATATATATATATATATATATATATATATATATATACACACATACATACACACACACATACATACATACAGTTGCAATCAGAATTATTAAACCCCCTGAATTATTAGCCCCCTTGTTTATTTTTTTCCCCAATTTCTGTTTAACGGAGAGAAGATTTTTTTCAACACATTTCTAAACATATTAGTTTTAATAACTCGTCTCTAATAACTGATTTATTTTATCTTTGCCATGATGACAGTAAATAATATTTTAGTAGATACTTTTCAAGACACTTCTATGCAGCTTAAAGTGACATTTAAAGGCTTAACTAGGTTAATTAGGTTAACTATGCAGGTTAGGGTAATTAGGCAAGTTATTGTATAACAATGGTTTGGTCTAGACTATGGAGAAAAAATATGGCTTAAAGGGGCTAATAATTTTGACCTTAAATTGTTTTTAAAAAAATTAAAAACTGTTTTTATTCTAGCCAAGATAAAACAAATAAGACTTTCTCCAGAAGAAAAAATATTATCAGACATACTTCATTTAACAATCAAAGAGGATTTAATAAATCTGATTGCAACTGTATATATACACTACCGTTCAAATGTTTAGGGTTAGGATTTTTAAATGTTTTAAAATAAGCTTATCCTGCTAAAAAATACAAATTGTAAAATTGTGAAATGTTATTGCACTATAAAATAACTGTTTAAAACAAGTTTATAATTTAATGAAAGAAATCCTGACCCCAATATTTTGATCGGTAGTCTACCTGTATATAGAACAAATAAGTATGGTTATGATGGAAATTTAAGGGCAAACATTCAGTTTATTTAAATGAAAATTAATTACTTGTACTACTTTGGCAATTCCAAGACAGAGGTTATAAAAAAAGAAAAAAGAAAAAAAAAAAGAAAAAAAAAAAAAGAAATATAATTGTCACTACGCACATCTAAGAATTAAATGTTGCACATTATTTCAGAATTATATGCATATACTACACAAAGTAGGTCTGCACAATATATCATTTCAGCATCGATATCGCAATGTGCACAGCCGCAATAGTCACATCACAAAGATATGCAATGTCCAGTCTGAATTATAGTTGACCAGGAGCTACAGAATTGTATTTAAGCACTGTATTTATATGGAGTTTACTTACTTTTTAGTCCAAACATCTACATTTCAAAGTGAAGACACGATTTTTTCACATATACCACTGGCAGACAATTTCCTTGAAACAAGCAAAAAACTCTTAATTTTCACTTATTTCTTCTGACGGTGAAAAGTAAACAATATTATTACTTGGTCTAAGATTTCTGTACCCGAATACTTTTAGACTCCCCAGATATCCGTCAAAAACAGAGTTATTCAATATTACTTCTTCTGAAACTGTATTTATATTGCAATATTTATCGTCAAAAAATAAAATATCGCAATATCAGATTTTTTCAATATCAAGCAACCCTAACACAATTTAATTTAACAATTTAATTTATTAAAATCAACCTTCAACTATGTTTTCCATGTACGTATATCTTATATACACAATTTTTAGGTCCTTGTTCAAAAGTGATTTTTTTAATGGAGAGATTATTTTAACACATTTGTAAAAATGATAGTTTTAATAACTCATTTCTAATAACCATACTCTTTTGTCTCTGTCATGATGACAGTTCATAATATTTTTCTAATTACTTAGCAAAATACTAGTATTCGGCTTAAATATAAAGGCTTAATTAGATTAAGCAAGTTGGGTTTAGGCAAGTCATTGGACATCAGTGGTTTATTCTGCAGCTGATCAAAATTTTATTTTAAAATATATTTATTTTAATTCATTCATTCATTCATTCATTAAATTTATTATTATTATAATTTTGTTACTAACTATTGAAATAAGTAAATATAAAGAGTTCATATGCAAATGCTTATGTTGAGATATTTCACTTTAAAGTGAAAAGTTTGCCATGAAAGTGTTATTACTGAACATACACAGAGGAGCCTGATAAAAATGCTCATTTTAGAGGAAAATTTCAGATGGCATTTAGAGGTGTTGCATGTAAACTCTTCATATATAATACATAATTACTTATTTACTTACTTATTATTCCAAAACATATAGCAAAGCCTATACCCATCAGCACCAGCGACTGAGAAGATAAAATACCAGTATACTGAAGTAAATACCACAGTCTGTTGACACCTAACAGTTCTGCTGACAGAAGAGGCCTGAGAATCACTCCGAGGAGGAGAAATTGTGATAATTAATAGCCAACTGATAGTCTTGGTATTTGTGTCTTTTGGCCACATGGTTACAAAAGCAGCCTTTCTTATATGATGAAATACTGTGAGGCTGATGGAGGATAGATTGCTAAAATGACTTTATCAGATTATGATGCAATGACACCGTCTCAGTTCGACAGATTTTTCATAAGAGCTTTCATGTGCAAATTCAGTTTTATCTCTCACGTATCTCAGGCGAGCATCAATTATATTTGCTCATCCTCACCAACAGGGATTTAAACAAACTCCTAAAAGTAAAAACAAAACTTTGGTGCGTATAACTCATGCTGTACAACTGGCATAAACAATAAACCTTCAATTGTGCTGTTATTATTATATAGTAACTACTCTGAATGCATTAGTAACTGCACAAAAGCGTCACATCTTAACGAAGCTTTGGAAAGCATCCATAATCATGGCAGTGAGTTCTGCATGTACAAGCACTCTCTGATATCGCTTATTTTCATAATGAGTGCTTATGAATAGTGCTGAGGTATGAAGAATTTGCTCTACAGATTGAGCTGCAAAATGAAAAGGTTAGTGACTGTTTGTCTCTGGGGATGCAAGCTGGCAGAGGGACCCAATGAAAGAGGATTTGTTACTTGAATCACGAAAAAGCCAATTAATCACCTCACAGAATATGCTAAAGAGCACAGATGATGTTTTTAAAAGGGAATCACTTATTTAGCCTCATCGTTTGAGAGCCTTTTATGTGCTTCTCAATGCTGAGCCCCAAAACACGCATGTGTTTGTCAGGGTTGAGTGCTGCTTTCAAGGAGGATTTAATGTCACTGGAACAATGCTGTGTTCTGAACTGGCGACATTGCATTCAGTTACTGTGCCATTACCATGGTTCACCCCTTACCTCCCACAAGTGGAGAGCAGACAGTGAACAATGGCAGATTGTTTTAGTGCAAATACAGTGAAAATGTGTATTATCTCAAGCAATATTCTGCTTTAATTAATAGGATTTAGCATGTGTACTCAAGAGCGACACGGTGGCTCAGTGGTTAACACTGTCGCCTCACAGCACAAAGGTCACTGGTTCGAGTCCTAGCTGGTTCAGTTGTCATTTCTGTGTGGAGTTTGCATGTTTTCCCCGTGTTCGCGTGGATTTCCTCCGCGTGCTCTGGTTTCCAGTCTAAAGACATGTGGTATAGACCATTTTGAGGGATTTAAACAGTAACAATGGTCCTAACGCATTTCCTGTTTACATTTTTAATTTCTCTAGCTTCAGAGAATCCAAAAAGCTCCACATATTGATAAACAATCATATGGCGGATGTTTTAATGTAAAGTTATCATTGAATTGCCTCGTTACAGTTATGAAATAGTTTGACAACAAGCAGGCCATCTTTAGCAATCACCACATTGAAATGGTCTAGAGGTGAAGTGAATAAACTAAATTGGCTGTAGTGTGTGTGTGTGTGTGTGTGTGTGTGTGTGTGTGTGTGTGTGTGTGTGTGTGAATGAGTGTGTATGGGTGTTTCCTAGTACAGTTTGAAAGCTTGGGTTGCAGCTGGAAGGGCATCTGCTGTGTAAAACATATGCTGGATAAGTTGTTGGTTCATTCCACTGTGGCGACCACTGATGAACAAATGGACTAAGTTGAAGGAAAATGAATGAATGAATGTGGTCTCAACAACCCTTGACCATTTAAGTATATTATTTTTCTAGTGTTTTAATGAAAACTGGTTTCAAGGTAAACCACGGTACATTTTCTGATGATTGGTTTTACCATTTCAAATTTTAATTATCATTAAAAAAAATATTGATTATCATGATTTTGATAACCCTTTGTAAATCCTGCAACATTGTGATTAGCTGATTGCAAAAGGCTGCAATGTACGTAAATGCACACACACACACACACACACACACACACACACACACACACACACACACACACACACACACACACACACACACACACACACACACACACACACACACTTATATACAGTATATTTATATTATATAAAGTATGTTGTATTCCCCTAATTTAAAGTGTCTCCTGCACACTATCGAGAATACAGAGCCCAAGCTTGACTTTACAATAGGAAAATCGCAACATCAGTTAGAAAAATTGCCTTTTAATACAGTATTTTGATCAAACTGCACTAACCTTTTTTGGCTTTTATAAAGCAGCTAAAGGAGTAAACATGGATCCCTGTGAGATAGTTTTCCAAGTCCAGGTTCATCAAGCAATAGCTTGAATTATACACACACACACGTACACTTAAAACCAATGTACATGAAATAATACAAGCAAATCCAAAATGCAGGGATCCATGTTTATGTTTTTTGTCATAAAATTGCACAAAGCTGTCAATTTGAGTTGTTTGTTCATTTTCAGATCCCATATACTTGCTGTAATTCCAACGCAATTCAGTGGCTAATTTGTATGAATTCGTACAATCTAGTTCATACAATTTAGTACGATTTGCTCATCCCCTAATCGTTGGGTTTAGGGGTAGGGTTGTGTGCCACGCCTCCTTTCTAAAATCGTACATTTTCATATGACTGAACTCGTACAAATTCGTACGAATTAGCCACTAAACGGACAAAATGTTAAAATACTTAAATTTTCTCGTGAGATCAGGCTGGTAATTCATGTAATAAAAATAGACAAGTCATTGGACAACAGTGGTTTGTTCTGTAGCCAATCAAAAATATATATTTCTTAGGGGGGTATAAATGTTGACCTTACAATATATATATATATATATATTATAGGTGGGCATAGATTAATTTTTTTAATCTAGATTAATCTAGATTAATTTCGAAATTAATCTAGATTAATCTAGATTAAAATGGCTCATTTGAATTCTGCCGAAGGCATTCAAAATATGTGTGTTACCTAAATAATAAGTCATTGAGAACGGGTTTCTCAAGCCAGGTGGTGCATTAGACAAGGGGCTCATCTCCTGTTTCCAAAATGCATTACAAACTGCTTGAGAAACTGTCCTACTATGATAATTGGTGATGAAAATAAATGATGTTCAATAAGATGTACTTGTGTTTACTGTTTATTCAGTTAAACATCAATGTTGAACTGTAGGCCCACATAAGCTCCAAACAGCGATTTTTTTATTACCTTAATCCATCTAAAGTCTTTACTGAACTAAACAGAAATGGAATTAAGATGTGGAGTATGCAGATATTAGAGGCATTATTGAAGTAAACACGGCGGTCTTTAGGACCTTTCGCCATATTTTCCGACAAGATCCACACGCGGCTGTCAGTAAAGGACCGCACACACACATACACAAACACACACACACACACACACACACACATCGCGAAATGCGGAAGTATTTTTTCTTACCATTTGGCATGCGTTATTAAATTCCATAACATTCTCTCCGTATTTGCGTCTAATACCCCACTTTGTCACGAAGGAATGAATGAAATATCCGTGAGTTAAAATGAAACTGCCGACCTGCAGTTAGAGTCAGGCAGCCTTGATACAGAAGGGCAGACGGCTCACCGGTCAGGTATCCATCCGCGCTAATAGGTGAAAGTTATCACAGCTTGGGTAAAATAGACCCAGCTCCCAACCTAACTTTGCGAATAGATTAACGGCGATATTTTTTTTTATCGCGCGATAAGAGTCTCACATTAACGCAGCACGTTAACGCCGATAACGGCCCAGCACTAATATATATATATATATATATATATATATATATATATATATATATATATATATATATATATATATATATATATAAATACTATTTTCATTTGGAAATAAATGCAAAAGGAAATACTGTGAATGTCCTTCCTTGCTTGTTAAGCATAAATCAGCACCAGGAACATAATATTGATTCATTCATTCATTTTCTTTTCGGCTTAGTCCCTTTATTAATCAGGGGTCACCACAGAGAAATGAACCACCAACTTATCCAGCATATGTTTTACGCAGCGGATGCCCTTCCAGCTGCAACCAAACACTGGGAAACACCCATACACTCCATACACATTCACACACATACACTATGGCCAATTTAGCTTATCCAATTCGATAACATTGATAACCATAAAAATATTGGTCAGTATAACAATCATGATATTGAATTCAAGAGGAACATGTATATATTTCTCCATTTCCACCATAAGAGAGGCTATGATATGTATTGCATTTTTCATTAACAGTGATGTCAAAGTTCATGAATAGATGCTTTGAATGAATGCACAGAATCGTAAAAACGACCAGATTTATTGCTGTCCTGGACTCAGCGTCTTGTGTCAGGCATTAAACTGAGGGCGGGATAATAGGACCATTTCATTTTCGCTCTCTGGATTCATTAGATTTTATGTGCATTGAAGTGCAGCAAGCCTTTTAATCGCAGCCCACTATCTAGCAGCCTTTTCATCTGCTTCATTCAAATATCAAACTCAAAATCACTGATGTTTGTCATAGAAAGATATACTGTATGAAATATTTAATAAAATATCGAAAGACGTTATTACTTCAGTCTGTCATGATCCTTCTGTATTTAGACCAATTAGATCTTTAGATCAATTTAATTCATCCCTGGTGAATATTTTAGACATAATAAAATCATCTAGCTATTTTGCAAGATTCTAGTATTCATCTTTTAAAGTGCAATTTACAGACTTAACTATGTTGTTTGGGTTAACTAGGCAAGTCATTGAGCAACAGCGGTCTGTTATGTACGTAGCCAATCACATTGAAACAAACCAACAGACAATGCCCATTTTAACAATGCAATGCTAAAGAAAGAAAGAATAAATTATATATGTATATATATATATATATGTATATATATGTATATATATATATATATATATATATATATATATATATATATATATATATATACATACATACATACATACAGTATACATATATATATATACACAGTATATATATATACACAGTATATATATATATATATATATATATATATATATATATATATATATATATATATATATATATATATATATATATATATATATATATATATATATATATATATATATATATACAGTTGCAATCAGAATTATTGAACCCCCTTTGAATTTTTTTTTCTTTTTTAAATATTTCCCAAATGATGTTTAACAAAACAAGGACATTTTCACAGTATGTCTGATAATGTTTTTTCTTCTGGAGAAAGTCTTATTTGTTTTATTTCGGCTAGAATAAAAGCAGTTTTTAATTTTCTAAAACCCATTTTAAGGTCAAAATTATTAGCCCCTTTAAGCTATATATTTTTTCAATAGTCTACAGAACAAACCATCATTATACAATAACTTGCCTAATTACCCTAACCTGCCTAGTTAACCTAATTAACCTAGTTAAGCCTTTAAATGTCACTTTAAGCTGTATAGAAGTGTCTTGAAAAATATCTAGTCAAATATTATTTACTGTCATCATGGCAAAGATAAAATAAATCAGTTATTAGAAATGAGTTATTAAAACTATTATGTTTAGAAATGTGTTGAATTTTTTTTCTCTCCGTTAAATAGAAATTGGGGAAAAAAATAAACAGGGGGGCTAATAAATCAGGGGGTTTAATAATTCTGATTGCAACTGTATATATATATATATATATATATATATATATATATATATATATATATATATATATATATATATATATATATATATATATATATATATATATATATATATACATACATACATACATACATACTGTATATATATACATACATATATATACAGTATATGCATATATATATAAAATATATAGAATAAAATAAGGCGATGCAGTGGCTCAGTGGTTAGCACTGTTGCCTCACAGCAAGAAGGTTGCTGGTTCGAGTCCCGGCAGGGTCAGTTAGCATTTCTGTGTGAAGTTTGCATGTTCTCCTCGTGGTCGCGTGGGTTTCCTCAGGGTGCTCCGGTTTCCCCCACAAGTCCAAAGACATGCTATAGGTGAATTGGGTGAGCAAAATTGTCTGTAGTGTATGTGTGTGAATGAGAGTGTATGGGTGTTTCTCAGTGATGGGTTGCAGCTGGAAGGGCATCCGCTGCGTAAAACACATGCTGGTTGGCGGTAGGCATGTTACGATAACCGTTTTCAAGGTATACCGTGGTTTGGAAAAGTCAAGGTTTTAAAACCGCCAAAAATTTCTGTAATACCATTCCTATGGTATGTGTAAGATTTTTTTATTTACAACAGTATCTTCAGCAGACAAAATATCCAAAGATGCCGTTTTAAATTGTAAAGAAATCTGTGTTTTTGAAACTAATGAAGACAGCAGAAGTCAATTATTAATTTGAGTTATTTAGCCTGACATGTTTACTGCTCCAAAATATTTTAAATGTTTCATAAAATAGAATATATTGTTTTCAAAGGGGAAAAAAGTTTTTGTTTTTTACCCAGACATTTAAAAATATATATTTTAGAACAGTAAACACAACCATTCATTTTGCTGTGGCGACCCCAGATTAATAAAGGGACTAAGCCGAAAAGAAAATGAATTAATGAATGAATAAAAATAAAACAAAATAATTAATTTATTAGTATTAATTCATAATAAAATAGAATAATTATTCCTTTATTCATTTTCTTTTCGAAACCCACGCAAACGCAGGGAGTACATGCAAACTCCACACAGAAACGCCAACTGACCCAGCCGAGGCTCAAACCAGCGACCTTCTTGCTGTGAGGCGACAGCACTATACCTACTGCGCCACTGTGTCACCTAGAATAATTATAATAACAAAAATAAATAATAACAATAAGTAAATAAATAAACAAAATGAAATATTTGAAGATACAATAATAGTAAATTTAAATACATAAATTCAATTATGACATACCATAACTCAAAATACAGCTTGAAGAACCAATAAAATCCAAGTAAGGAGTTCAGACTTGATATGTGGACATGAATGACACAGATAAGTAATTCTAAGGGAATCATTGCCCTAATAATATTGTGCCATCCTTTCAAGGATGGGGGTTTGTCACTGATCCAGTTTATCAGTATTTTCTTTCTGGCAGCAAAGGTTAAAATGTCAAATAAATGATTAGTGAATTTAGGAGACCTAAAATCAAAGACAATGGATCCAACTCTAGCTGAAGTCCAAACATACGGCTCATAAAAGTGAAAATGTTTGACCATCAACCTCTAATAACAGGACAATCCACAACAAATGAGTTTAGTCTCTCACTTCTCATTCACATTTAACACATAGTGGTGAATTACTTGAATTAAACTTGCTTCTGAGAAGTGGTGTGATGTGTAATCTATGAACAATTCTAAGTAGAATAGATTTGGCCCTATTACAGATAGAGATCTAGATAGAAATCTAAAGTCTAGATTAGATCCCATTCCTCGTCTGTAATGGTCAGCTAAAGCCACCTGAGTGTAAATATATATTCATAAGAGGGGTAATAATATTGACCTTACTATATATGGAGTTGAAGTCAGAATTATTAGCCCGCTTGTTTATTTCTTTCCCCAATTTCTGTTTAACAGAGAGAATATTTTTTCAACACATTTCTAATCATAATAGTTTTAATAACTCATTTCTAATAACTGATTTATTTTATCTTTGCCATGATGACAGTAAATAATATTTGACTAGATATTTTTCAAGACACTTCTATACAGCTTAAAATGACATATAAGGCTTAACCAGGTTAGGGTAATTAGGCAAGTTATTGTATAACGATGGTTTGTTCTGTAGACTATCGAAAAAATATAGCTTAAAGGGGCTAATAATTTTGACCTTAAAATGGTGTTTAAAAAAATTAAAAACTGCTTTTATTCTAGCCAAAATAAAGCAAATAAGACTTTCTCCAGAAGAAAAAATATTATCAGACATACTGTGAAAATTTCCTTGCTCTGTCAAACATCATTTGGGAAATATTTAAAAAAGAAAAAAAATCAGGGGGGGGGGGGGGGCATGGGGGCTAATAATTCTGACTTCAACTGTGTAGTATACAATTGGAAATAAATGCAATGGGAAATACTGTGATAAATGTTCTTCTTTGCTTATTAAATATAAATCAGCACCAGGAACCGAATATTTTAAAAGATAATTTAAAATATTCAAAGTCTTCTTTGTAGCTAATACTGTATAATTAGCACTGAAACTAAAAATGTTAAAATATATAATTATGAAATGATAAAGCTTTAAAACAGAAGTATACACATAAACCGCATTAATAGCGCTTTACCAATTCCTGCCCATCCTCCACATATTTCAGTAAAAGATAAGATGACCAGACACAAGCCTAAAATAGCAGCATTATGGGAATATTCCTCTGCGTACTGACAGCCAGATTTGTCATACAGTATGATTAACCGTGGCTATACATACAGCTGAGGACATCGAATGAATGAGACTCTCATATAAAAACGGACCCTAGAGATGAAGGGTTTGAGTGGGTTTTTGGACCCTGGAAATATAAACAGGTTCAGAGTTTAATGCTGATACACACTAAACAAACTGACACTGCCGGACAACAGCTTTAAGATTTATCGACCTCTGAAACCACTGAGTGTGCGGGTGATCCTGGGAATAGATGAATCAAAACCCTCCAACTTCCAAGTGGGTCAGCCTTGGGTTATCATGTGTCTGCCAAACACTTCCTTTAAAGTAGGATTTAATGTTTCAGGGAATGATTTAGGAGTGCCAAGTGGAACTGGATCTTTTGATTTCAACACTCTCCTTAGCATCTAGCTTTTGTTTTCTTGCCCAGAAGTGTTACCTGAGTTGCTAAAGTCATTTGACCGCAGAGCTTCGTATTAAAACTCTAGTGTTATTTTTTTTTTTTTACCCGTAAGCAGTAAAGTCGCCCACAGTTCAAGTTCAGGACCTTTCACATGCCTTCTCTAGTCCTGGAGGACACATGCTGAAGTTTAAAAATAGGAGTGAATATGATCAGGTTCCACGTTTTATTTTCATAGCTCAGAGGAATCCTGAGAGCGCAGACTCTCCTGGTCCTGGATTGTGGTCTGCAGAGGAAGTGGTTTTACATGCTAGACGTAGAGCTAGCAGTCCACACACAGCAGGACATCTTTGGGGGATCTTCTGTGAACACAATGCTTCCCCCCTGAGCTTTTTCAGCTGTCTCTCTGTAATAAATTGGGAATATATTTGCATGTGTTTGGTCAGGTTTCCAAGCAGTGGAGTGGATAGAATAACAGTTGATTTTGGTTGCTGGATTAGGAATCACTAGAGGGTAGAGGTTCTGTGGTTTGAGAAAGTCCTAATTGCCTGCTGAATTTGTTTATGCTTTCTAAAAAGCCATGTGAAATAAAAGGAGACCTGTTGCTTTTCTTATCTTTTTGATTTATTGGAACAAGCCTGTCCCAACAGAATATGCTTAATCAGTGGTTTTAGTCCTGCATGCTTCATTAAGCAAAGCTTTCTTCATTGCAGGAGCTGCTACATTATTAAAAGCATGTTTCTGGAAACTGTATTTTTACAGGATGTTCTTTGCTAATGCTTAACATTAAAAGCTGTAATATGGTATGTGGTCGGTTAAACACTTCAATATCTGAAGCATGCAGCGAGAAACACTTCATTTACATGCATTATTTTAGCATCCAATTCATTTAAAGTCTGCAAATTAAACTTAATTATAATAAAAATAATAATTATTATTTAAATGTACAGATGAAATTCACTAAACTGCTCAAGCAGATACTGTGCATTTTCCAAATCCATTGGTGTATTAAATTATTTCTATACTTTATTGGAATTTGTGAAAATAATATTATATTTTAACATTTAATTTAATTTAATTTAATTTAATTTAATTCAAACCAGATGTTGCACCTAGAGTTGTAAAGAAAAAAACATTCAAGAAATTGATTTTCCGTTGATTCTGAGAATTTCAAAATTCAGCTGATGGTGCTTAAGCTGTAAAATATGGATCAGGACAACGGAGATGGGTAGCAAACAGGAGCATAAAGGTTATCCAAGATCGTAGTCAAAAACAGGCAAATGGTCAGTAATAACGGGAATTAATAACAGGAAAACAAGGAAAGGATCAAACACAGAAAAACTAGAAAGGATTAACGCTCAGCAAAGTGTGTGTGAATGTGAGGTGCGTAAATAGTCCAAGTAATGAGTCAATCATGAGCTTCAGCTGTGTGTGTGTGCATGTGTGTGTCAGTGTCTGAATGATTGTCAGTTGTGGCAGGAGTGATGAGTGCAAAGATTGGGATGTGTATTTAAAATCAGTGGCACATATGCACAAGCTAGATTGATGGTTATCGTGACATTAGTCAAGTTTTTAACCATACATTCAATAGCTCTCGAGGAAGAGCATTTGTGTGTTTTTGAGTCATGTAAATTGGCTTTTATGTCACAGCTCACTATGAACACTCATACTGTAATTCTCTTAAACCTTTCCTAACTTTAATAATGATTATTTATGTGCAAGTGGTGTTTGTAAGGAATTGGGTGCATGCAGAGTACTGCTGATTGTAAAGCATACAGCACCATCTGCCATATCTGTCAACCCTCCCATTTTTTCAAGGATTCCCCCGTATTTTACAATTCTATCCCGATATCATCCCTTAAAGGTATTTCCCATATTTCTCCCATATTTTTAATTTTTCTATAAAGGGTGGCAATAAACATCAAAGAGCCAATGCTCCCTATATGCACTCCATACTGCCGAACCACAAAGGACGCTTCTTGAAAGGTGAATCTGTTCTGCGCTTTAGGGCATGAAAACACTTTGAAATAAATATAAAAAAATGGTGGGATTCCTTTCTTTTCCATTATGCTGTGTTCATACCAGACACGGAAGAAGCGTCAAGCGCGAGTGATTTACATGTTAAGTCAATGCAAAGGCATGAATAGACATTCTGCGGCGCGATACGCGTGAATAAAGCGAATTGAGCGAATGGCGTGGTACGTGCGAATGGCTCGGCTCAAATTGTGCGAATCGCTCGAGTTCAAAAATCTGAACTTCTGCGGACATTCGCGCCACGTTAACCAATCAGGAGCTTGCTCTTGTGGGGGCATGATTGTGACGTAGCACCTGTTGTTGGTGTCCTGGGGGAAATCCTCCAGCTGACACCGACAACAGTGGTTGGGCTTAAACTGGGCTCGGCTCAGTCAGAAGCACCGCTGAAAGCCTCCGTCATCCAAGTTAAGATCCTGGAGGAGTTTATGAGCTCACAGAGCTAGGTGCACCTCTGAAAGTATCTAGTGGACTCAGACACTGCTCCAAACGTATCGACGCTGTTTTTTAGCCTTCATAAAAGCACATAAACACATTTATTTTCTCAATAAAATCCATGTTAGCCATTTAGCAACGAAGCTACAGTCACTGGGCAGACAAAAGCCCTGCCCATCACGCGAATCCGCGTCTGTTCTGAAGTGAATGAAGCGGATTCGACGTGCGAATTAAGCTGAATTTGACGCGCGAATGAAGCGAAATTTGACGCGCAAATGAAGCTGAATTTGACGCGTGAATAGCGCAATTTATCCATGTGTTCCGCGCCTGGTGTGAACACAGCATTACACTCGCCATTGCCCCTCCTATGCAATTCTCAAAACAGTCAGTTCATGTAGCATGTTGATAAATAGACGTTGTTTCCCAAACGGATTCTGTATACTGTACGCGATTAGAAGTGGAGCGAAATTGGAAACTGGGTTTTGGGTGCGTTTGAACAGAAATATACACATAATAATAATAATAATAATAATAATACAAAGTCCACATAAATAACACACCAAAAGGGCATTTCAATGTAGTATACTTGTTCCTGCAGCTTGCATTTGCACTACTGTAACTTGCAACACTGGCAAAATGATGCCTCTCTACTCCTGTCAATAACATTTTACTGTCAATGAAATGAGGGCGATGCGGTGGCGCAGTAGGTAGTGCTGTCGCCTCACAGCAAGAAGGTCGCTGGTTCGAGCCTCGGCTGGGCCAGTTGGCATTTCTGTGTGGAAATTGCATGTTCTCCCTGCGTTCGCGTGGGTTTCCTCTGGGTGCTTCGGTTTCCTCCACAGTCCAAAGACATGTGGTACAGGTGAATTGGGTAGGCTAAATTGTCCGTAGTGTATGAGTGTGGATGAGTGTGCATGGATGTTTCCCAGAGATGGGTTGCAGCTGGAAGGGCATCCACTGCGTAAAACATGTGCTGGATAAGTTGGTGGTTCATTCCGCTGTGGCGACCCCAGATTAATAAAGGGACTAAGCCGAAAAGAAAATGAATGAATGAATGTCAATGAAATGTGGTTATTTTTATATATTATTAATTTAAGTTATTGAGTTATATTTTACAAAATATCTTTACATTACTTAATAAAATAGCAATTATTACAAAGAGGTTTCTGTTTTGCTCTTCAGCCAAATGACTCCAGGATTTTGTGCTCCGTTTTTGGCCCAGAATTTTCACTTCTGTGCGTTTTATCATGTCTATCACACTCACATGACATTGCAGTTCTTCATTACCATGCAAGATATCTGCATATGTTTTAAAGCCCTGTCAGTGTAAACTCATGTCATATTATATTCTGAGTGCACACATCAAAGGGCACTGAGAAAAGGCCAGCTGTCAGATGACATGTTGCATCAGTCAAATTAGTCTGTCCATATAAGCTGCAAAGATTTATATTTTTTGCGAAGAATGCAGGCTCTTAAATACTGTTAAATTACCCAACCACCCTTCAAAAACAAAAGACATAAAGCAGCTTATTAACTGTTATATTTATCCATTTTTGTAATTGGTTTATTATATATTTTTAATACATGCACCCACAAAATCACCCTAGTGATTGTAAAATAATGAATTCTTGTTAAAAAGAGCTATTCAAGTCATCTGGTGAAATTATATCACGATGTTCAGCGCAGAAACACAAAATGTCGCAACATCAGTTTTTTGTTCTGTAATTGTGCAGCCATAACGCCTACATAATAAAATGTTGGGAATGAGAATCTAACTATCCATAATTGATTTGTCACAATAACATATTTTCTGCAGTTTTGAAAGGCTGAGCAGATCTACAGCAGCTTTCTCGCTCAGTGGTTTCTTGGCTTGCGGGTGATTTTATGCACAAGATAAGTTGTACGTGAATCGCTAGCCCAAGTGGAAAAATTGTGCAGTAGCTCCCAGATCTCAATTATTGCAATAACGTTGTATTTAACGTTCACATCTAATAAATCAAGTGGAAAAATTGAACAGTGTAATTTAATGTTTCCTCAAGCAAAGCAAAGTTTTGCTTTTTGCAGGGCTCCAAACTAACATTTGAGGGCACTGCCACTAGTTTTTGTGAATAATTTTGTTCCTGTTTTAAGATGTGGAGTTATTGTTTGTTTTATGCATTAACTGTACTTTGCAGATATACGTTGTTTTTAACAGCGAGGACCACAATGGAAACAAGACCAGGGCTTTATTGTGTTTTTATCCTTTATTTCAAAATGTATGGAATACTTGTATCTAATCTAATCTGTCATATAAAATGCAATTCAATTCATTTCTACAGAACAAACACCTGATTTGGTGCCAGTGTACATAATATTAATAATATTACAGGTTTTGTATCTTAAAAATGCACATTTGCTTAGGTTGAGAGTAGCAGGAGTGTGAGTTGGAATTCAATGTAAATATTATTTTTATTAAGTTTTATACCTCATTTTAAACATCTGTAATCATGATAACCACACAAAAAGTAACTTTAAAAAAGCCTAACTTAATATTTCTGAAAAGAGTCATGTAAAACAGCACAACTAATATAAAAAAAAAAAACTATTTATTTAATACGTTGTTATTATTATATTTATTCATTCAGTCTCTATTCAGAGGTCACCACAGGGGAATGAACCACCAACTATTCCAGCATATGTTTTTCTCAGCAAATGCCCTTCCAGCTGCAACCCAGTATTGGGAAACACCCATACCTATTACGGCCAATCCCAATTCTATTTTTGTACCCCTACCACTTCCCCTTCCCCTTGGCCATTGTAACAGAGTGTAAAGGGGAAGGCCTTCAAATTTACCTGCGCACGTCATTATATGTCATCGTGATCTCCTGCTTCATATGAGATTGACGATGGTGACTGCTGTAGTTATTCCAGTTGCGTTATTTTTTTGCCATTTATCTTCAGGAAATCACTGAAGGCAACGATATCATGTTATTATAATGATATAACGTGGCAATCAGCTCATAACAGTACTGTGCATTTACACAGTGGCTATATTCATCTATTAAACACACACAAAAACGCAATTTACCAGACACTGTAAAAAGGTCATTCACAGCCACTAGACATTTCTGACGGTGTATTTGAGTGTCATCGAGTGACAGAATGTTGTGGGACTGCTATACAGGAGTTATTATTAGGGATTATAGATAGCGAAATGTAACGCTTTTTATTTTAGCATTTTTTAAAAAGCATGATGGTAAATAGGGGTGTCAAAATTAATCGTTTCTTCGGTGCACCGCGATGCAGACGTGGACAATTCGGTATCGGTTCAGTAATAATCATAACCGGTTATTATATACTGACGTCATTGATCTCACATGCGCTATGTCGCCGTAGCTTACTATGGCGAGGGAGGCGAGCGAGAGTATATACAACGCTCTAACAACGCAAAAACTCTGAAACTGTGCACAATTTCACTGTGTGTGTGTTTGCTGAACACTGTTTCACTGACACAGCAAAAGCCCCTATTTCACGGCGATTAAGAGAATGAAAGTAAACTCCATTTCTCTCTCACTGTGGCCCATGAGTGCATCTGTGAAGAGCACCAGCGTGTAAGAGCCAATCGCAGCCCTTTCTGTTGAGCGCGTGACCAATCAAAGGGGTGTAAGAAAGAACTTGCTAGTTGGTAGACAAGGCTCGGAAAGCGAGCGGGATATTTATATTTGTTTATTTGCTCGTGTTGCTTAAAGGTACAGTTTATATATCTGAAGATAGAGGTAAAGTTGGTTTTATATTGGGATATTCAGACATTCTCCTTAATAATATAATTTAAGAAAAGTATTATTTGCAAACTCTAAATAGGGAAATCATATTAGCAGCCAATGACTATCAAAGTACAACATTGTTCACAGTCAATCAGATAGTGTTAATGTTGTTTGTTACTTGTATGCTAATTCCAATCGAATATTCAAAGTAACATGATAAACAATATAGAGACTTCTAAATGAACGAATGTGTGAATATAAAACCAACTTTACCTTTATTCTGACTGTTGGTATTAAAGGACCAAATTGTTTTACAAATAGTATATAAATATATTTATACATTTTAATACAAGAATTGCTGTGCTGTGAAGAAAATAAAAAACTGTGTATGGAAAGAATCGTCAATGCACCGTGATGCACCGAGATATCGAATTGAACCGAATCGATGGCATGATAATCGTAACCGAACCGAACCGTGAGACCAGTGTAGGTTCACACCTCTAATGGTAAAACACAAACACGGTTATGAATGTATTAAAACATACGCTTGTTTGTTGTAAAAATTCATAATAATCACAAAAAAATAAATAAATTTGTGGATCTCCTGACTTCCGTGTGCAGCCATGCTGCTGTTGTAGCTGCTGTATTCTGGGAAATTTACCCCCTGGTTTCGAGTGTGGTCCTGAAAAATCTCAGTTTCAAGCCTTCAAGCTAAAGAAATTTGGGACACCCCTACACCTTCACGTGAATGCGCAAAATGAGGGGTAGGGTAAGGGCTAAGGGGTAGAATTGGGATTGGGCACCCGGAGGAAACCCACATGAACACAGGAAGAACATGTAAATTCCTCAAACCAGCGACCTTTTTGCTGTGAGGCGACAGTAACCAATAAGCCACTGTGCCACACGTTATTATTATTATTACTATTGATATTGATATATTAAACTTAATATGAATGTCCTGCATTTCTGCCAGTGGTCTGCCAAATTTGCCTTTAAAGGGATAGTTCACCCAAAAATGAAAATAATCTTTACATAATTTAAAACTCCTGGTTACTGGGACTTATTTACTTCCATAGCCTTACAAAATTACAATGGAAGTGAAACATATTTCCAAAAAGAAAAAGAAAGCTAAATAGGTTTTGAACAAGTGAAGGGTTTGCACTGTAAATTATGGAAGATTTTTTTTTTTGTTGGGGTGAACTGTGCCTTTAAATGAATTTGTTTTGCAGTGCTGTGTAATGAACTTGAACAGCACTGTGTAGAGGTGATGTAGTTGACTGATTCAGCCAAAACACATTCGCTCTAGCTTTTCTTTTAAAATTGAGGTGATAAATGGTCCATGCGGTGCATAGTCCAAACAGGTACCATTGTTTTATTCTGCTTTTGGTGCATTCAGTGATGTTTCTCATATGCAACATAATATCATCACTTATCAGTTTTCAGCCTCACTGTCATTAAAAATAGTTGCAGAATAGAGCCCTGGTTTTGGCATAGACTTGTAGTGTGTACATAAAGTATGTGGACGCTTCATGTTATTTCTCAACACGATTCAGCAAAGTGAATGTTTCTGAGTATTTTTTTAATTAGTTTTCTCCATTCTTGACAAATGTGTGATGTGGGTGTACAGAAATATGTGTAGAAATGTGTAGAAAGACACTCCCACCCATAGTTGGCAAAAGTGTTACATTTAATGGAATAGTTCATCAAAAAAAATAAAATGTATTGTTAATTTATAGTTAATTCTCTCTCAGACCACTGAAGATGAAGGTGAATTGGTGACATTAGTTATTCGTATAATGCAAGTCAATGGTTACCCGTCATTTAGACGAGGTAAGACATAAAAAACAAGTCCAAATCATTCCCACTGAGGTTTTATGAAGAGAAACAATTGCTCAGTGCAAAAAGTTCTCTGTGCTCACAGGTGTGAGTGCAAGGTCCCAGTTGCTTGATGACATATGCATGAGCGTGAACTCAGGCTTGAGGTGATGAGAGTGAGGATGTATGTTTTTGCCAAAATGGTTCTTACCTGTGACTGTTCCAGATGCGGTAACTGCTTTAAATTATGCTGGCAGACACTGCTTCTGATACAGTAAATGAACTTGCGTCAAGTGACTGGATGCTCACTACGTCTGGCACACGTCTAGAATTGTTTGCCAAGGCTGTGTATTAAGGCTAATAATATTAAATAATCTTCAATGTCGTGCACAGACCAAATGGTTCATTTCATAAGACTTCAGTGTTTAATTAGGAGCGACAGAGGTTCATTTGAAATTGTGTGTTTATTTTTAATCTCAAAAAGGGGTCACCATTGACTTGCATTATATGAATCACCAAAGACCACATTCATTCATTCATTTTCTTTTCGGCTTAGTCCTTTTATTAATCTGGGGTCACCACAGCGGAATGAACCGCCAACTTATCCAGCATATGTTTTACTCAGCGGATACCCTTCCAGCCGCAACCCATCACTGGGAAACATCCATACACACTCATTCACACACATACACTACGGTCAATTTTAGCATACACAATTCACCTATAGCGCATGTCTTTGGACTTTTGCACCCTGAGGAAACCCATGCGAACATGGGGAGAACATGCAAACTCCACACAGAAATGCCAACTGACACAGCCGAGGCACAAACCAGCGACCTTCTTGCTGTGAGGCAATCGTGCTACCCACTGCACCAACGCTCCGCCCAAATACTACATTTTCAGCTAAAAACCCCATTTACTTTTCTCCTGAAGAAGAAAAGGTCAGCTATAATACATCTTTGATGGCCTGAAGGTGAGCAAATTAATTGTAAACAAACATTTTTAGGTAAACTATCGCTTTAAATCAGAATGTGCTTTGGTGCTTCTTTTGGTCACTGAGTGGTCAAGTTTAGAGCTGAAGATCTTAGCTCGAAACTGAATAGACACGATGAGTTCGGTCAAGTTTGAGCTTAATTTCTATCATTTTACACAGGCTCGGGTTTGCGCAATAAATGAGCAGTCATGTGATGCTATTTAATTAGCATGAGAAAGTGCAAAAATGGATGCCAAGGAAAGTCAGAGGTGGGAAATTTTTTTGAAAATGTACATTCATTCATTCATTTTCCTTCAGCTTAGTCTCTATTTTAGAGGTCGCCACAGCAGAATGAACCACCAACTATTCTGGCATATGTTTTACGCAGCGGATTCCCTTCCAAAAGCAACACAGTACTGGGAAACACCCACACTCTCACATTCTCACACGCACTCACACACTACGGCCAATTCACTTCATCCAATTCATCTATAGCGCATGTCTTTGGACTCTGGGGGAAACCGGAGCACCCGGAGGAATCCTACGCCAACATGGAAAGAACATACAAACTCCACACAGAAAGCCCAGCCAGGACTCGAACCAGCGAACTTCTTGCTGTGAGGCAACAGTGCTAACCACTGAGCCACTGTGCTGCCAACATGTACATATATACCAAATATAGCCAAATACCCATCTTAATTTAAAATCTTGCTGTTTTGTTAAGACTCAATTTTTTTTTGGCATGTAGCGTCGCCTATTTATGTTATTAAGAGTGCTAAGATATTTTACAATATTACAGTTGAGTTAAAAAAAAAAAAAATGTTACACTTCTGTAACCAAGGATAGGATGCAGACAACAGGATGCGGATCCAAATGCAGGATTTATTAAAGGAGTGGTCAGACAAGCAATGATCAGAACAGGAGCAAACAGATGTATGAGGGCAATCCAGAGTCGTCGCCAATATAACAGGCAGATAATCAAAAGGCTGGCAGCAGGCAGGGATAAAACAGGATAACAAGGCGAGGGTAAACACACGACAAAAACAAAACAAGGAAACGCTTAGAATTGAAACTGGAACAGATAACAGGTAACAAGACTCGGCCCTGAAGTGTGTGTGCGTGTGTGGGGGGGCATTACGTCATACGCTAATTTGCATATTACTGACGTCATCACGTTCTACCATTTCTGTTTAACAGCCTATGGTAAATAAATGGGGTATTTTATATTTGCACTACGCTTTATCTAAGCTTATCAATTTAACTAAATGTATTGCTGTTTGAATACAGTATATCATTATAGATGAGTAGTGAATTTGCAGTAATCTCTCAGACGTAATATACTCAGACAAGTTCAGAAACTCTCACTTTAAAACATCTCTGATTGTGACAAGAAAAGAATAAACGGTCAAATTAAATTGTTAAAATAAAGGAGAAGCAGATCAGTTTGACTGTACAAGGGAAATACCTTCACACTCCCGGTGCTAAATCATTTGCCGTTGGTACGCAGAGGAGTGATCTGCAGTCAGGCTGCAGGTGGGAGAGGCTGCTGTATGAGGACTGGGCCACCTGTCAGTGCTCTAAGGCGGGCATCCGCAGCTCGTTGAGAAGAGTAGGGACGGTACAGTAATGGACAAACGACAGTCTATAAACATCTCCAGTAACACACAAAAAAGTCGCTAGATTTGTCGCTAGTCGCTTTTTTGAAAATTTGTCGCTAGGGGGGTCTGAAAAGTCGTTGAGTTGGCAACACTGGCGCGAACTAAAAGCATGGAGCGGGAGGGGTGAGAGGTTTGGGGATATGGAGGCGCGCAAACTGTAGCGCGGAGAGCACGCGCACAAGCACCAGGTTTCAGCCCGGACTGTACCAAAATGCTGAGGAGCGGGGGTCGGATTCCGGGAGTTTACCGGGAGACAGAACAATACGGGAGACGGGTCTAAAATACGGGAGACTCCCGGGAAAAACGGGAGTGTTGGCAGGTATGGACAAGCCTCCGGTGGTGTGTGTGCAATCAATCAGGATGAGGAACATGTGTGTGTGATTGGAGTGCATGTATGGAGTTGTAGTTCATAAAATGGCAGATTTGTAGTCCATAGGTGTTTACCAGCGATCTGCTCAGGCTGGATCACTGGTAATCGTAACAACTTCCAAGTGAACAATAGCCTACATTAATAAACTATGTTAAAACGTGTTTAAATGACTGAAGCTGTCACACATGCACACATTTGAATAATGTCTGGCTGTAAACAGGTTTATCCTTTTAAAATGCTGTCAATAAAGGTGTCAGATTTGGGACGAATTGTGACAGGCTTAACCATTAAAGGTGCAGTATGTAAGTTTGACACCCAGTGGTTAAACTAGGTGTTGCACTCCTGGATCAAAACAAACGTGAGCGTGGGTTGCCAGTTTGAATACAAGGAGCGAGTGATTTAAACTGTGTTCTAAATAAAAGCAACGACACGCGATAGAGGGAATATTTTCCATATTAAAGGGAGTTTTTGTCCTAACCAACACCTCGAATTGAATGATTAGAAAAGGCTTCTATTTCTCACAGCTGAACTTGTGAAACCTATGACAGTGATCACCTCAGGTAAATCTCGTGTGCTTTATTCAGAGCTAAATGGTAACAATATGAGTTTGAATGCCATTTTACATTTAATGATGTTAAAGAGGGTTAACATGTATTAAACAGATTTTAAACCTTACAGTTTCATGAGTGAGTGCATATTCTGTGCTTCTGAAAGGCTGTATTCAAATTTCTGTCGTGTTTCGTCTGGTACAAACAGCCAAATAGCTGATCACTGCCTCTCTCGTCACAGCATGTTAGGACACGCGGTTACAATGTAACCTGCTCACCTAATGTTTACGTTCGTAATATTTATGTAATTTGCTAATTAATAACTTCATGTGGAACCGAATCTTGTCTCCCATACTGTCCTTTTCGGTCTCGGACGCACGCTTTCAGAGGCTTTCTGAATGAATGAATGAATGAAATGCGCTGTTTTCCAACAAGGCAACCCAGAGTGCTGAATTATAATTGGCTAAAATGGCATTGTGCATGTGAAATTTACCTAAACAAAGACAGCGTTCCGGCACGGAAAAAACATTTTCAAAGCAGAATATCTGACTTCAGCATTGTTTTTCAGTTAAACAAGTATGTTCACTTGGGATGTTTCTTAAATATCTGCACACATATTATGGTATTTTTATGCTTTAGAAGAGTAAAAAACTTACATACAGCACCATTAAAGCCTGATCACAGCTCTAGTACAGTTCGGGACAGCACAGTACAATATGCATTCATATCCATTTCCACTGTCAAAATACCAAAATATCAAACTGTTATTTAACAGAACATACACTGCTTGCATCAGAAAATGTGTGCAAAATGTGAAATGTTTCTCTTTGCATTTGCATGATTACGTTTACATTTAAAATCACCTGAGTTTGCCTAAGATGTGTATGCTGTTTTTTTTTTTTCTTCAAGCAAGAATGATGTTGATTGCAACTTTCTGGCGTACGCCAAGTCTGCCAAGTAAGGCTACTGTTGGCAGTGGTCTCTATTGAAATAATAACATTGCTACTTCACTTCACGTTTGGATGTGCTGTGCATAGAGCTGCAGAACTTTTTTGTATCAAGTGGTTATTTGAGTTACTGTTGCCTTTCTATCAGCTGAATCAGTTTAGTCATTATCCCCTGACCTCTGGCATCAACAACTCATTTTTGCCAACAGAGCTGCTGCTTATTGGAGATTTTCTTTGCTAAATGCGTCTTTGGTGAATGATTCCTTCATTGCAATGGCTTTTTTTGTTGTGATTATCTGGCCTCGGTTGAATTTTTGAATAATGAATTTATTGTAAACTGGAGAGAACTGTTTTAGCACAACATTAAATACCATTAACTAAAAACATGTTTTATCTTTTAACTAGAGCACCATATGTTTACTATGTTGCATCATGTGCAAGAGGCTGAAAAAGACTCACAATCACATAATCAAACTATTCCTAGTGTGTTTACATAGAGAAACAATGGAAAGGTAGAGGAGTATAACATTAATTCACCTAAGAAAATTCACAAAACAATTAGAAATGTGATGCATTAAAGCACATTTAGGAACATCTGGTTGAGCTGTTTAATATATTCACCCCTGCAGTTCCAAAATGATAATTTTCCATCACCGCATGTATCAGTTCCCAGACATTTAAGAGCAAGTTATGCCAAACAGTGGAAACACTGTAGGCTAGGATTATGTTTTGAGCCCTGAAATAGCTTAAAATATGTATTTACTCTGCAGGTGATATTCTGGAGCAGCTTGCGACGGATATAATTTTAAAAGTGTATTTTTGTAACCATATACGAGCGGCTTTTATTTCTGTTTGTATCAGTGGAGGACAACAGTAGCCCCTGGTTCTGCGTATTCAGCTGTACCACACTGAGGCTGGAAAGGGTGGTTCAGATCACATTACTGAGCATCAACATTAACACATTTGTCCAGGTAGTTTAGTAGCTGTGTTTCATAACAGCAATTTGCCAAACTGATTTGGCAGATGCTGGTTTAACTTCTAGGCTCACTTAAACATTTATACTTTTGCTTATTTCTTTACTGCGTTTTATAGGCTTGTTTTCGCACTCTCTGGTTCTATTTTAAGTTACAGTATGGTATATTCCTCAGACTGTGTTGCAGTGTCTGATTTCACACCCTCTTTTGTAATATCCTGCTATCCAGACGAACCTGATGCTCCAGTTCACATAATCCCTCAAATTGTCACAGGATTAGCTGGTATTGTTCAAACCATGATAACGTGACATTGAAATAACCTTGTGTTTAATACATAGAAAACAAATATGACAAGCTTGGGTCTAGTATATTGCAGCAGTGGTTTTCAACAAAAAAATTGTATAAACACAAATAATAATACACTAGCTTTCGAACCTAAAGCTCAATTAAAATAAAGAAACAGTAATTTATTGTTACAAAAGCTTCAATTATAGGCTGTTTTTTTTCATTAACATTTCAGAAAAATTAATCACTGTTTTTGTAAAAAAAAAAAATCAAACAACTGTTTTCTACATTAAAAAGAAACTGAAGCTGAAGATGAGAAATTATGATGAAAATTTGTTTTACTAACACAAGGGGTTTCTACAGATTTCAGAGATTAAGATGTATTAAAAAGCATTATTCATGTTGATTTCATTTGTAGTCATAATACAATGAATAACACTCACTGGCCACTTTATTAGGTACACCTTACTAGTACCGGGTTGGACCCCCTTTTGCCTTTAGAACTGCCTTAATCCTTCGCGGCATAGATTCAGCAAAGGTACTGGAAATATTCCTCAGAGATTTTGGTCCATATTGACATGACAGTATAACACAGTTACTGCACATTTGTTGGCTGCACATCCATGATGTGATCCCCCGTTCCACCACATCCCAAAGGTGCTCTGTTGGATTGAGTTCTGGTGACTGTGGAGGCCATTTGAGTACAGTGAACTCATTGTCATGTTCAAGAAACCAGTCTGAGAAGATCCACGCTTTATGACATGGCGCATTATCCTGCTGGAAGTAGCCATCAGAAGATGGGTACACTGTGGTCATAAAGGGATGGACATGGTCAGCACCAATAATCAGATAGGCTGTGGCGTCGATACGATACTCAATTGATACTTATGGGCCCAAAGTACGCCAAGAAAAATCCCCCACACCATTCACAACGAGTGATTATTTGAGTAACTGTTGCCTTTCTATCAGCTGGAACCAGTCATTCTCCTCTGACCTCTGGCATCAACAAGGGACAGAACTGCCGCTCACTGGATATTTTCTCTTTTTCGGCCCATTCTCTGTAAACCCTGGAGATGGTTGTGCGTGAAAATCCCAGTAGATCAGCAGTTTCTGCCATGTGATTGGCTAATTAGAAATTTGCGTTAACAAGCAGTTGGACAGGTGTACCGAATAAAGTGGCCGGTGAGTGTATATTTGGACCATTGAAACAAAATAAAACAAAGTCACATTCCAAAATGCTATTAGAACATTTCAGTGAATTTTAGAGGTAGCATTAAATGGACATACGAAAATTAAGACTGTATTTAAGACAAAAATACAATCCCCTTATTTCTCCCTCTAAAGAAGAACAATAACTATTTTACTTTAAATAATCAACAAAACATTAAAAAACTGGGGTACACTGAGATGACATTATTCACCTCACAGTTCATTAATCAAATAATAAAAGGCAACTCAAATCAACAAATTACTTCAGCAGACCATGAATGTCGAGTGCACACCATGCGTCTTTTTGTAGCAATATTACAGATGAACATTGAATATTACGGTACACTGCTAAAAAATCTGTAATATTTACAGTAAAAAAGGCATCTGTGGTTTCTGGAATTTTACTGTTTTCTAAATGACAGTAAACTCCTATATTTCATTAATTAGTGTTAATGCACCAATGCTTGAAGTACCAACATCTACCAATTGTACTTTTGTTACAAATACAAAAACACCACCAAAAGCATGTGGTGATGAAGATGTCCTACTGTGAACCGATACTCGTCTCAAACAGATCATCCACAAGCAGTGAAACATGCTTGCAGTTTATACAGTACTACATACAAATACAGTAAAAGAATGCAATACATATGATTAGATGTAACTTAAAATGTACAAAAGTGCACATAACTGATGAGAGAAAAAAAAAACTAAAAGAATGATAGTAATGTCAACTACAACAATTTTTTTTTAAATTTACAGCTATTTACTGTATACATTGGGCCTGTACAATATATTGTTTCAGCATCAATATCACAATATGTGCATCCACAATAGTCACATTGCAGAATATGCAATGTTGAGTTGATTTTGCAGTGTATTTTTTTTACATTTAAATATACAAAACCATAAAGCATGCACTGTTTATTTCACTTTTATCTTAGCTTTATTGCATTCATCTACAGTATGCTTGTAGTTTAATATATTTTTGCATGAGTCACTCCCCTACAGAATCATCCCTATCAATCTAAATGAATACATTTGATAACACTTTAGGGACCAATTCTCACTATTAACTAGTTGCTTATTAGCATGCTAAAACCGATGTCTAGAGAAGGACAGCCACTCCACGTGGAAGCAAATGATCAGAATTTAATAAAAAAATATCAAAACCTGTTTTTTTTTTTTCAATGGGTGCCAGCAAATTCAACATTGCAAATTTTGATTTGCCACAGACTTTAAAATGATTTGCTTCACCTCATTTAAATGTAACTTCATCAAAACAGAAATGCAACCTGTAATATGCAACGCAATAATCACGTGCAGAAAAGTGATATAGAGACTTTAGAGCAGCTTTTTCTCTGACAGCACAGTTCTCCATCATCTGCATGATTTGATTACCGTTGGCTTTGTAAATCTGAACATCTGGTTGTGCCCATGGCAAGCTGTGAGCCCATGTTGGCTTCACCCTCGTGTTCATCTAATGCAGTTCAGCTGCGACCAGCAGAGAAATGCACAACGGTAGAAGGAGATGAAAGGATGGTTTGAGTGTTTGTGTGCAGCAGTGAGCAGCACCTGAGGCCTCTCCACTCTTATGAAGAAATCAGGTGCAGGTTAAAGATGGGAATGTCTGGAGCAAAGGCAGCTGCTGGCCTTTGCTTTAAATAGAACACAAAGATGGTCTTGTTTTAGATTTTCTGCATAAATACACACGGGTTGCCAGTTGCATTAGTGAATTAATGAGTGCATTTCATTTAGGAGTGTTTATGTGCCAATCAATTCATCAATATAAGCAAATAAATCAACTAAAAATATATATCTACTAAGAAAATCTTAATTAATATTAAGCAGAAAAAATATCTAAACATATCAGTTGTAAAACAACATTTAAAAATGCTAGAAATCTTACATTTCAACTAAATGAAATCAGTGCAGTTTTAATACTATTAATACTAAAATTGTAATATATAACTAATTATAACTAACTAATAGATAAATAATAAAAAACACAAAACATATAACTGTTATATATATATATATATATATATATATATATATATATATATATATATATATATATATATATATATATATATATATATATATACACACACACACACACACACACACACACACACATACACACAGTTGGAGTCAGAATTATTAGACCCCCTTTGAATGTTTTTTTCTTTTTTAAATTTTTGCCAAATGATGTTGAACAGAGCAAGGAAATTTTCACAGTATGTGTGATAATATTTTTTCTTCTGGGGAAAGTCTTATTTGTTGTATTTCGGCTAAAATATAAGCAGTTTTTCATTTTTTAAAAACCATTTTAAGGACAAAATTATTAGCGCCTTTAAGCTATTTTTGTCTACAGAACAAACCATCCTTATACAATAACTTGCCTAATTACCCTAACCTGCCTATAATTAACCTAGTTAAGCCTTTAAATGTCACTTTAAGCTGCATGTAAGTGTCTTGAAAAATATCTAGTAAAATATTATTTACTGTCATCATGGCAAAGATAAAATAAATCAGTTATTAGAAATGAGTTATTAAAACTATTATGTTTAGAAATGTGTAATTCTGATACAGTGAGAAATAAGAAATCCACTTTCATACAAGGTTGTTTTCCATGCAGAAATTGTGCCGCATGTGAGAATTTGATGAGATGCAAGGAATTTTTAAATCCAGCAACAGGTAAAAATATTAAAATAAAGACATGTATTACCTGCTCTACTCGCAATATACTCTACATGTTAAAATGTCCCTGTCAAAAAATATATATAGGTAAGTCTTCACGCCAGTTAAAGTTGTGCATTAGCGAACATAAGCAGTAGCAAGACACTTTTTTTTGGACATGATGTTAAACAACTAGAATGTATAGGAATTGAAGAAGTATTTGAATCACATAGAGGAGGTAATCTAAATAAAAAATTGTTAAAAAGAGAAGCGTTCTGGATTCATAAATTAAAATCACTTGCACCAAGATGAATGAATGAGGAGTTTGATCTTTCTGTGTTTCTTTAACAGTCTGTTGTTTAGCCATAATATTGGGAATCATGGATTTTGAAGTTGTAGTCACATAAATAATGAGATGAAAATGAATTTTTAATATGTTTGAATTGTTGAAATTTCACGGTGTTGACGTAGACATGGATAAGGGAATAATCATAATGGATATGCCCTTTTATAAAATAATGTCTTTGAAGGTAAGGGTATTTCTTGTATGATTAATTAGAATTATTGAAATGAAAAAAAGGGACTATTGATAATCATCAAACAGCCATCTAAATAATTGATAAAATATGTATTTTTTAATGTTTTGAACTGTCGAAATTTCATTGTATTGATGTAAAAATGCTGTTTGCCTGTGAAATGATGTCCTTTGAAGATGAAAGTATATATATATTTTGTGTGACTAGTTAAGTGTGTTGAGGTGAAGGTAAGATTGTCTTTAATCACTGAATGATTGTCAAATGTATTTTTTAATGTTATGGACTGTCGTATTTACAATGTATAAATGTATACTTGACATATGATGATGATTAATGTATTGTTTCTTTGAGGAATAATTCTTTTGAATATTAAGGTAAATAGTCCTTGTGTGGTTGGTTATGGAATGTTGAAATGAGAATGAGATTGTTTTGGAGTGGTCGTCTAATGACGCAATATGATTGACTGTGGGATAAAAGGGTGGAGTAAGGGGATTGTGTTACACACTGAGGAAGGCATTGTGCCGAAACGTTTGTGTTTTTTGAGTCACCCGTAGAATGTAAAAATAAAAAACAACACGAAGCAATTACTTGATGAGTGCGAATCATTACCTTCTTGAACAATAGAAATGTGTTGAAAAAATCTTCTCTCCGTTAAACAGAAATTGGGGAAGAAAAAAAAAGACGGGGGCTAATAATTCTGACTTCAACTGTATGTAATAGAAAGGAAACTTTTTATTGTAGACATGTCCTAAAACGGCCCGTTCCCACCTCCTCCTTCCCTTTATGTGTAAGTTTCACCTTTGTTGTTCTATTTTAATTTTTTAAAGAATAAACAGGGGGCTAATAAATCAGGGGGCTAATAATTCTGACTTCAACTATATATATATATATATATATATATATATATATATATATATATATATATATATATATATATATATAGTTTTGCAAAAGTAAATGTTTCTAGTTACCAAGAAAAGTGCTGCTATAGGTCTACTAAAATGAATAAAATATATATATATAGTAGTACTGTATAGTCAAACTTTGATCAAATCTTTCATCAAATATGTCCAACGCTCATTCTTGTCTTGCTCATTTTAGTAGCACTTCCTATAGCAGCACTTTTTTATACCAGCTGATAGTTGATATACTACAGGTGTCGTCTGTATATACAATATATAATATACAGTATATGAACAATATCACACGAGTAGCAGTGCGATATGGCTGTATATTGGCACTGGTGGAAGGAGTGCGTTGGCTAGAGGCTGCAGGCCGAGTGCCTTAGTGTTCCACCAGTGACGATATACAGCCATATCGCCCTGCTAACAGTTCGACGGCATAATCGTGTATATAAAAAAAGAAAATCAAACACGGATGGTCTCAAAAAACCTTTTGTTTGAGAAAATACTTCACATCAGAACAGCAGACTGTTATTACTTCACCAGCGTCACTTTAGAGCTAGTATTTGAATGATTCTCCTGCATTATGTAATGTATTGTAGCGTCTGCGTGATGACAAAACAGATGATTTTGCTCACATTTTAAGATTATAAGGCTGAACGGTAGGAAATGCCATCAGTCTACACAGATCTCCTAGTATTTCTCTGGAAAGATTTAACCCCGAAAAAGCCAAAGCAAAGCAATTACTACTAGATTATTATGACATAAACACAGCAATATAAGATACAAAAGAGAGAGATCGACTTAGAATGTCACTTACCAGTTCTATAATGATTTGTTCTAGCTTCGTTTTAAATTTCCCCTGCAGTCTGTCGCCATCTTGTGGTGAACAATGTAACACCAACTTCTATACTAAATTACTACAAAATGTGTACTACAAAAATATTTTTTGTTAAATATTACTGCAATTTATAAGAAATTTATTTATTGATCAAAAACATTTAACAAACAACAATATATAGACAAGTAAATCAGTCAAAAGAATAACAATCAAGTTTTCATTCAGCATTAAGCTAAACTTAACATTGAAGTCAAATCTATTTGCTCTGGAGTAAATAACTGATGACTGTAACCAAAATATTGCCTTTATATATAGCCTAAACAAATAACATTTTACAGTAGACTAAAATAAAGACACCCACCATACTTTTGCATTAGTAGCCGTCAGAAGAGTGCTCACGACGGGCAATATGACAGGCTGAGGCTGCCAACGCACTACAAGTCCAGAAAGTCTAACTGTACGTTCACATCGAAAGCGGCGAGAGCGTCAAAGTAGCCGGAAGACATTCATTTTCAATGGGAGCCGGCGGTGATAAGCGCCGAGGAGCAGCGCGGCGCGTCTTCGCCGGTGTGAGCGTCGAGGAGAGTTGAAATCAAGTCAACTTTATGGTAATGAGCTATGACGCGGTTCGGCGGCAAGCAATCGGAATGTAGAAGTCCACCGCTGGAGAGGAGTCAGATAACACAGTCACTGTGAACTTTGGTTCAGACCACAGTTGTTCCCAAGGGTTTAATTATTACAGTCGCTGAATTTCCAATTATTTGCAATGTTTTCTTACTGGAACGTAGATTAAAAAAGTTACTGGCGAGTTACTGATGTCCATCAATGTTATATATATTTTTTTCTTTAAAAAAAAAGCGGGAATTTCATGTGACAATACAAAACAGTATTGCTGCTTCAAAATATTTCAGGCATATGGGCACATAGTGGAGCAAAGCTACACCACATGCAACTAGATCTTCTGTAGTTAAGTGAATTTGATAATAAGTGTGCAACATCTTCACGCTAGAAAGCATGTTTTATGTGGGAGTGTAACTGATATGATATGCAGCAACGGCTCCTTTAAATACGAGATCAATGTGTAGCGAATTTTGACGCTCTCGCCGCCGAAGCTCAAGGCAGACAGCGTTGCGGCCAGGGCAGCCAGAGCGACCTTTGACGCTCTCGCTGCTTTCGGTGTGAACGTACAGTAACAATGAACTGCACAGTTGCAATCTAAACAACTACATTCTCAACTAAAAAAGCCTCAGGAGTCCATTATGTTGTCCAACAGCTGCAATAGTTGTCAAACTGTATAGAGAGTTGTTTAGCCTTCTTGATGTCACTGGTGTGGGCGGAGTAATACATAAAGGTGAAGAGGCTGTCAGAGTGCTGATATTATTTTAAAGGCTATTAGCCAATCAGATTTGAGAACCAGACAAAACTGTTGTATAAATATATATATATATATCACTATGACTGACTATACACAAAATAAACTAAAAGCTAATATAAAGTATTAGTTAAAACTATAGCAAATAATATCTAAATCAACACTTTTTAAGAGACTTTTAAATGTTTTAAAGTTATGTGTTAGTGCACTCGATTTGCAATATGCAGTTATTTGACAAACTTTTCTTTGAACCTTTGATGTTAGGCATAAAAAATTAATTCTGTACGGAAAAAGAATAAATCACCTGCTCCAAACCACAGGCTGTTATTTTCTGTGCATTTACTTGATCAACAGTGCTCAAGAAATGTTCTAATAATATCAATGCTGAACATGTATCAATTATTTTGGGTTAAAAAAGGAGAGATTCTGAAGAGTTTTTACAGAGCTGGATACTATATTATGACTTTAGAAGTCTCTCTATAAAGAGCGCGAGTCATACGGGCTATTTTTATACAACATTTTTGGACTTTTTGTCTTTCTGGATCTTGACAGCTGTGGTCACTATGATCTGCTCATAGATCTCTGTGAAAATATTTTAAACTTTCCCCTTTGGTTTTGTGAATAACAGAAGTAAATAATGACAGACTTTTTTGGAATTCAATTCAATATATTTAAAGAAGTGTTTATCTTGAGTGCCCAGTTCCACTGTTTATAAAAGCATCTCTAAAGGAAATGAGATTAGTTCAGATAGTTTGCTGGAATATTTACTTTTGCCCAAGGGTCTGTGTTGAGCATGTACTTTAGCTGAGAGATAAGTCTAATCGCCACCAATCACATTGAGTAGGAATTTTTCTACAAATAGGAAAAAGCAATTGTGAGACCACAGGAGGAACTTGGACAGCAAGCAAACATCCTTTGGTCACTATAGGATGTTTACAACTGGATGCAAAACAATAGTGCAGATAAGATGAACGAAAGAGTCTTTAAATTTTTCAAACTCTTTAAATCACTTCCATTCTAGATTTGGGGTTTATAAAAACTTATTCATGTTCCTGAAAAAAAGTTTATTTTGCTCTCCAAGGTATATATAGTAAATCAAAAATAGTTTTACTTTGTAGTGTAATTTTTAACATTACTCCACTTTTCAAAGCCTCATGATTCTGCAGAAATCATTGAACTAATTTTCATTATCAGTGTTGAAAACAGTTAAGCTCCTTAATGATTTAATACTTAAAGAATATCAGAATATCTAGAATTTTCCAATAAATCATAACACAATTCAATAACAAAGCTTTTTATTTAATACAGTTGTTTAAATATTTTAAAGTACGTAAAATACTTTTATTTAAGGCCTTCTTAAATACAGTAGAAGTCAGAATTATTAGCCGATTAAATTTCAATTATTTAAAAACAAAATTCCCAAGTGCTGTTTAAGGTAGGCAATATTCCTATTATTAACATAATAGTTTTAATAACAACTTTTTCTAATAACTGATTTCTTTTGTCTTTGCCATGATGACACTATTTTAATAATACCTATGCAAGATACTAATAATCAGCTTGAAGTGCAATTAAAAGGCTTAAATATGTTATTAGGTTAACTTGAGAAGTTGAATACAATTTTAGGCTTGATTAGATTTGAAGAGTTCAGAAGCAAAAACCTTTAAATGCCATCTAAAATGTTTATCCAAAATGAGCAATTTGCCCAAACTCCTGTTAGTCTGTTCCGTTAATCCAATTTGATGGCAACAAATATGTTCTTTGCATTGCCTATAAAGTGAAATAACTGAACACAGCGTGTTCTCATTTAAGAAGAAAATTTTAGACTGCACTTCGAGGTTTTTGCATCTGAATTCTTCACTTAATGAATTAAGTCAATGAGTATGTTTACATGGACATCAATAATCCGATTTTAATACGATTAAGACAATACTTTAATTAAGAGTCTACCATGTAAACAGTGATTTTTGATTACCTTAATCCGACTAAAGTCATAATCGAACTAAACAGAAATTGAATACAATTTTAGTCGCATTATTGATGTGCAGTACAGACATGAAAACACCTTAATCAAACTATTACCTTCATGTAGGATTTTCACTGCGTTTTGTGACAGGATAGTATATACACACATGACTGTTTGACACTATTCTCTGTACCTACCAAGTCAGTGAAGGACTACAGACACCCACATCGCGAAATGCAGAGTTTTTTTTTCCATATGGTGTGCGGTATCAAATTCCTTTAAAACAACACTCTTCCGGCGGTTCATGCTCACATCCAATACATATCACATCCCAATATATATCACATCCCCTCGTGACAAACGAGAGGTGGTATAGGTGCAGAGAAGTGTCAAATAGCTGTGTGTGTATAGACTATCCTGGCGAAAGTCCTACATGATGGTAATAGTTTGATTAAGATGTTTACATGTCTCTACTGCACTTCAGTAATGCCACTAAAATCGCCATACTCCACGTCTTAATTTGATTTCTGTTTAGTTCAATTATGACTTTAGTCAGAATAAGGGGTAGCACTTTTGTTCAGGTCACAATTCATGCTATTACTGGCTTATTGCCTACCTATTATTAAGATATTAACTGCTTATTAGTAGTTATAAAGTATTATCTGATTCTACATCCCTAATCCTACTTAAAACCTACCCCCCTACTACTTCCTTACTAACTATTAATAAAAAGCTAGTGGTGTTAGTTAATGGTTTGTTATTACCGTGATTTGTGACCTAAACTAAAGTGTTACCAATTAAGGTAATTAAAAAAAAAGAAAAGCTTACGGCAGCTAATAATATTGACCTAATATATATATATATATATATATATATATATATATATATATATATATATATATATATATATATATACAGTTGTAATCAGAATTATTCAACCCCCTGATTTATTAGCCCCCCTGTTTATTTTTTTCCCCAATTTCTGTTTAACGGAGAGAAAATGTTTTCAACACATTTCTGAACATAGTTTTAATAACTCATTTCTAATAACTGATTAATTTTATCTTTGCCGTGATGACAGTAAATAATATTTTACTAGATATTTTTCAAGACACTTCTATACAGCTTAAAGTGACATTTAAAGGCTTAACTAGGTTAATTAGGTTAACTAGGCAGGTTATGGTAATTAGGCAAGTTATTGTATAACGATGGTTTGTTCTGTAGACTATTGAAAAAATATATAGCTTAAAGGGGCTAATAATTTTGACCTTAAAATGGGTTTTAAAAAATTAAAAACTGCTTTTATTCTAGCCGAAATAAAACAAATAAGACTTTCTCTAGAAGAATATTAAAATATTATCAGACATACTGTGAAAATTTCCTTGTTCTGTAAAACATCATTTGGGAAATATTTAAAAAAGAAAAAAAAAATTCAAAGGGGGTTCAATAATTCTGATTGCAACTGTGTGTGTGTGTGTGTGTGTGTGTGTGTGTGTGTGTGTGTGTGTGTGTATATATATACTATAAGGCATACAGTGGAGTTTTCTTGCTCTGTTAAACATTTCTTGGAAAATATTTGAAAAAGAAATACAAATTTCACAGGAGGGCTAATAATTTTGCCTTTAACAGTAAGTATAATTACAGTTTATATTATCTTATCATGTTGGACAAAATAACCTGGAGGACTGTTATTTAACTTGAATCTATAGAGTTTTGAATATAAATAAAAGTGACATGATCAATAAATGCATGATGCATGATCTGCTTCATGGTGAACCACTCATGTCAAAGTCTTATATATTACCCAATGAGGTATTAAAGGAAATTGGCTGACCAGCCAAGTGACCTCATTGTCTATTGATTTCAAATGCAATAAGACAACACACAAGCTCACACAACAGCCATTCATCAGCCTGCATGTTTGCAAGAAATGCTGTCATTTTGGCTTAAGAATAATGGCCCCAACAAGTGTTATTAAAGGAAGCGTTATTGGATTTCCGTTTGGAAGAGCAAGGATGGAGGCGATTGGTCATTACTCAGAGGAATGTGCACTTGTGTGCATGTTGTACTCGTAGCCCTCCATTATATCCTGCTTTTTCTCATTTGTTTTCCACTTGATGTGGCACATGAAGAGATTCAGAAGGAGAATCATTTAACTTGTTCAGTGGCCACCACACAAATGTACTTAGACCAGAGACAAAGTTAGGAACGCATTCAATGCAGTGTTAGTCCTACAACCATTTAGAGCTTGTATGGAGCCCACTGTGATATACAAGCAAAACAAATGAGTTATTATAACATATCTCTACATATAACTTATTATTACAGATTTTAAAACCATTCTAACTTGTTGGGTTTCTAATGCTGTGCTAATCCCTTTTTCCAATTTGCTCCAATTTAGCAAAATCATCTGCTGAATCTACAGCAAATACAGTTGCAAGTTTTAAATTAAGTCAATTTATATTAGCTAATATGTATTACACTGAAAATAGTAATTCATTACAATATACTTATTGTGTTAAAACATGTTTTTAAATTGTACTTTTGCTTAATTAAGTACCTGCATGTAATTACATCTGTAATTAAATTCTTTAAGTACATTTAGAATTACACTTGATCATCCCTTACACCTTAACCCACCCTTAAAGCTACCATACCACCAAACCTTTCCCTACCCCAGAAGTGCTAAATATAGGGTTGCATGATATTAAAAAAATCTGATATTTAGATGTTTTATTTTTCTGTGATAAATATTGCGATATGAATACAGTTTCACTAGATGGTTTCAATAGCACTATTTCAAAGAAAGTCTTAACAGTATTTAGAAACCAAAATTGAACAATCACAATGCAATAAAAATGCAATTTATTCTTTGCTTTGTCTTGTTTTTAGTCCAAGTATCTAAAAATTCTTAGATCAAGTAAAAATGTTGTTTTGTTTTCACCTTTATAAGGAATAAGTCAAACTTTTTCCTTAAAACAAGCACAATTATCTGCCAATTGGATAAGTAAAATAATCGCCAGACATCGTAAGACAAAAACTCACTCTATTAGGGTTAAACTTAGCAGTGACAATACAAATCAGCTCCCGATCAACTATGATTCAGACTCAACATTTCATATCCTGCAATTTGACTATTGTGTATGCGCACTTTGCGGTATTGATGCTGAAACAATATATTGTGCAGTCCTAGTTAAGTACATTTTAAACACAGTAAGTACATTGTATTATTATTTTGTTATGTAAGTACATAGTTAAGGCCACTTAATATAAAGTGTACCCGAATTTTTTATTCTTTTTCAAATATTTCCCAAGTGATGTTTAACAGGGAGAAGATTGTTTGGTCTCACTTTATATTAGGTGGTCCTAACTAGTATGTTCTTGCATCAAAAAATAAATACAATGTACTTACTGTGTTCATAATGTATTGCAGAACACTTCTGATGCCCTTGAGGTGGGATACAAGTAGGGTTAGTGACAGGTTTTGTGGTATGGGTAGGTTTAAGAGTGGGTTAAGGTTTAAGGGATGGTCAATGGTGCAATTACAGAATTGAATTACAAATGTAATTACATGCAGGTATTTAATCAATCATAAGTACAATGTAAAAACATGTATTCACACAATAAGTACTTTGGAACAAATGCTTAATTTCACTGTTGGTAATGACCCAGTGTTAAAGTCAATATAAAATGGAAGATAAGCAGTGTTTCCCCTACCATTATCATAGGGGGGCGCCCCGCCCTCCCAACGGCTTTCCCCGCCCCCCTTGTAGTCAAGTTAATTGTTTTTTATATATAGAGCCAGATCACAACTTCTTTTAATAAACAAGCTAAATAGCCGTATGTAATATCTTATTTACACAACGGCATCATATGATTTCTGTCTCTACATGGTCACGCAATTACAAATTTCTGGTCTGAATCGCGCACAGTGGAGCACAGTTCTACATAGCCACTCTCTGCTGTATGGGAATGAGTGTGTGCGCAGGGCTGGCACGTCCATAGAGGCGACCCAGGCGGCCGCCTAAAGGCTGATTTGTACTTCTGCGTCAAGCGCACGCGTATGCTATGACGCAGCCTACGCGCGGACGCATAGCCCCTTGCCGTGGCCGTCGGCGACGTTGACGCGCACCTCTCAAAAAATGTAACACGTACGCGTAGCGCAAGCTCTGTGATTGGTCGGCTTGGTAGCGCTGACGAGTGTGGGCAGAGGTGAGAGGCACGCGCCCGATGCAGCGAGTGTTTACAAGTGTGGAGTCCCGTGAAGGAGCTCCGGACGGAGACTGTTGTTTTGTGTTTACCTCATGATTAAAGTTGTTGCACGTCCGCCGGTTCCTGCCTCAAAATGAGCGAATTTGAGCCACTTTAAGGAAGTGTTCAGAAAAAAACAAAACACCAGCGAAGAAACTCGACACAGAGAAACATATACACCTACTGCCAGCTAGCGTTTCGGAAGGGTATTGCAGAGAAACAGAAACAGCGCACAGAAGTATAAATGCACAGCTTCGCACGAGGCTTGCGATGTGGGTCACGCCGATCACTTGACGCAGAAGTATAAACCAGGCTTAAGGCGGCAGAATAGAGAGGGCGGCGTCAGCGACAATCCCCCACCGCCCCGGTCCTCGCTGTCGTACGCGCAATCACACCCCCATCTCTCGTTTTCACTTTCAGTTTGAGGGCGGCATGATTAGCTTTTGCCTAGAGAGCTCCAGTTCAGTTTGCTTCGGCCATGTGTTCGCGCCACACTGACAGGACTGAAGACGCACGTGCGATCCCCTCGTATATTATGCATAGACTACAGCAGCCACAACACAGGTCAATGATGTGTGGGGGCCTGAGTGATCGATGCGTGAGAGTCACAGCAGCTAAATTATATACAGATGCCTTGCGACCTGTTTACAGTTTATTGGCGCGACTCATGTGATGTTCTCTTTGTTGCAAGTGCAGCCATTGTATTTCCAGTGTTTTGCGCTGCTGTCACGTGAGCGGAGCTATCGCCTCTATCTAGTGTCTCATCCAAGGCGTACTGACCGCTCCCGGAAGCTCCGCGAGTCTCCCGCAAATTTATACCAGCTCCGTGATCCCCAAAAATGAGTTAAAATACCCGAAAACATGGCAACGAGAGTAAATGAACAAGAGAACAGATCGCGAGAGGCACAGTGATGGTCTAAGCATTATATTTGTTAGGTTAAATGAATGGAGCAGTAAAGATATCGCGAGTGCAAATCCCCCTCTCTCTCCCTCTCTCTCATTGAGGGATCTGCTGTCAATAGCTGGAGACGAGCAAAATATTTTAATGGTCCTGCATGTATCTAGGCCTTTTTACGTATATCAACTGAAAGTTCTGTGTTGACAATATTGCAAGTCCACTAAAAGCTGGCTGGAATTATTAGATAAATAAAACTTTATATTTTAACACGAATATTTAATTATATAACTTCTTGTAATACACTCATTGCTATAAACAGTAGTTTTTAGGCCTTTTTCCTTTTAGCAAAGAAGTATTGAATTTATAGGTGTTCATTTTAACTCCTTATGCATCAAATGTGCACTCCAAACTTGTTCTTGATTGAGACATGTTGCTTTCTTCTTTCAACATTTGCAATGTTTCCAATTTGCATTGTAATTTTTCATAATTTTGATATCTGTTTTATTATTTTCTGTGGCAAATCATTCCACTGTGGCGACCCCTGATAAATAAGGGACTAAGCCGAAGTAAAATGAATGAATGAATAATTTTCTGTAAAGCTGCTTCTGGCCATGACACGTTCAAACCTAAATGGTTATAAGGGACGTGTTTAAGGTATTATATGCAGCATCCTTCATTTATTTTCTTAGGTAAGGCAAGATCTTCTCTTAAGGTTCATACTTTTTCCCTTAAATGTGCTCAATGCATTATAAAGCTTGAAGCATTAGAATCGGTGCTCAGTATCAGCCGATCACCTTGACAAGGAATCCTGATTGGAGCATCCCTAGCTTTGACCCAACTTGGCTGTCAAAGCGGCAATACTCCCCCTGGCTGAACAAGACTGATCTTAGTAAGTCAGTAAATACACCCTTAGGAAAAAGAAGGATACTTAAGCAAAGGTCAAGTTTAAAAGTATACCTTATTTAGTAAGTATACTAGCATCAATGTACTTGAAATGTTCTTCCAGAAGCCTATAAAGCTGCACACTTTGTGGATAAAAAAAATATATAAAAATAAATGCTCATTTTTCGCTTAACCGTTGTACAGTTCGAATAATTGTTCGTTTTTTTACTGCTGTCATTAAAAGAAACAAATTAACACAGTCTGAAGGGTGGAGTCTGAACAGCCACGTAAACCTATAGGGGAAACACTGATAAGATTGTCCTTTTTCCCTACTGTGACGTACATCTGCTTGAAATGGTCCTGAAATTAGAAGAAATGTAGGGTGGTGCATGATTTCATCCTTAGGTAACCAATTGGATTGTTGGAAGATCGATGTTGCTAGTGTAACAAAATTAAAGAAGATTGATGAATGGATGACGGCAGGGCAAAAATGAAACACTTCCTGATAGCCCGTCCCAAAAGGCATTCCATGTGACCAGAAGTCAAGAAAAGTCATTTTGAGGGTGGAGAGAAAGTTATGATTTTGAATAAAGATTCTGAGGGCAAATACAATTTTACAAAATAATGAATTGCACAGATACATTGTTTATAACAATCACTACTGTAAACATAACATAAGAAAAGTAACGCAAATGTTGATTTCATTCCGAAAAGCCCTTGTCAGTTATAGGCTAGCTGGAAAGCATATACATGCAATACTGATCCATTTCAGCTCTTTACTAGCTTTACTCAAGTACTCAACTTTCAAATGTGACAGAAAGTGCTGTTTTATAATCCACCATTGCAATCTAATGATCTGTAAATGATTTAAGAACATTTTCTGATTTAGGTTTATTCATCATCAGGTTACATTTCCTGTAGGGATGGGCATGGCTAACTGAGTTACATGGTTTCACTGATAATTGGCACAATAATTGGCATTTCCCCCCAAACATTTAATACTAATACAGTAAATGTGTGTATCAAATACATATCATTGAGTTTTAACTATGTTATTTAATTGTTATTGTGGCATTTTGTAGTATTAGAGATTGTTCATTTCCTTGATTCGGCTTAGTCCCTTTTTATCAGGGGTTGCCATAGAGGAATGAACCACCAACTATTCCGGCATATGTCTTACTCAGTGAAAAACTGTACGAAAGCACGCACATCCCTCTTAACTGGGTGCTCAGCCAAAAACGCAACAGGTGCAAAATTATAAATTCAACCAAGGCGGCAACACCAAAGCTCCAAAAATACAAATTTATTAAATAAAAAAAACACGCTTTGTGTCAGCCTTTTTAATTTAATAAATTTGTATTTTTGGAGCTTTGGTGTTGCCGCCTTGGTTGAATTTATATGTTTTACTCAGCGAATGCCTTTCCAGCCACAACACAGCACTGGGAAACACCCATACACTCATTCACACACATACACTACGGCCAATTAAGTTTATTCAATTCACTTATATTGCATGTCTTTGGACTGTGGGGGAAACCGGAGCACCCAGAGGAAACCCAAGTAAACACGGGGAGAACATTGTATGATTATTTTAGTGTTATGTTGTTATATTCAGCTTTTTTTTTTTTGTTGACACAGCATTTTAAAAAGAGCTGTGATGCAAAACACTATTATTAAAAAAAAAAAAAAAAACTGAACTTGCTTCATCTCGCCTTATCCCCTGAGCATTTAGCTGATTTATCTGTGTCAAGCTCGAGCAGTTAAAATGACCATAACACGCATCCAGTTTCCACCCATGTGTTTGTACTCAGAGGCTGCATTGGTGAGGGGAAAAAACTGTTGTTTGTTCAAGTGCAGAAATCAACAGAAGATAAAGTACTGTGGCTATCAGTAGAGGACAGCCTTCAGAATGGCTCACACAGGCTTTAACCTGCATGTTTATTCCCTCAAATGGAAAAGTAAACACTATTATTTCAGCTACAGCCAGTGACGCAGCTACAAGCAGTGTTGTTTCATGATATGCTGCATTGTGGGTAACATTACGACTGGTTTTCAGCATCTGTTTCCAATCTGCAATACCCCCATTTGCTTTCCCCATGCTCCTGCAAGAGTGTGACCCAATATGAGTAGCGTAAGTCCAAACAGACCTGAAGAGATGTTATACCTTCCATTTGAGTAGTCAAGGGACATTATTTGGTAATTTCAGGGAACTTTTCTCCCCATTGGCTACACTTTTTCGCAATAGAAAAGTGTATTGTGAGAGTTTCTTCTTATTAAACCATTCTTCACCATTGGGATTTAAAGTAACATAATCTAGGTTAAAGTGCGTGCTTGACCTGACAAACTGTGAAATATAACCCCTCCATGTAGGACTGAGAAATTAACAAATTGGCTGTGTTTACCATGAGTTTGTTGGCTATATATATATATATATATATATATATATATATATATATACATACAGTTGAAGTCAAAATTATTAGCCCCCTTTGATTTTTTTTTCTTTTTTAAATATTTCCCAAAATATGTTGAACAGAGCAAAGAAATTTTCATAGTATGTCTGATATTTTTTATACATATATAATATAATATAATATTATTTGTTTTATTTTGGCTAGAATAAAAGCAGTTTTTAATTTTTTAAAAACCATTTTAGGGACAAAATTGTCAGCCCCTTTAGACTATATATTTTTTTTCGATATTCTACAGAACAAACCATCATTATACAATAACTTGCCTAATTACCCTAACCTGCCTAGTTACCCTAATTAACCTAGTTAAGCCTTTAAATGTCACTTTACGCTGTATAGAAGTGTCTTGAAAAATATCTAGTAAAATATTATTTACTGTCATCATGGCAAAGATAAAATAAATCAGTTTTTAGAAATGAGTTATTGAAGCTATTATGTTTAGAAATGTGTTGAAAAAAAACTTCTCTCTGTTAAACAGAAATTGGGGGAAAAAAAAATCAATTTATTAAATAAAAAAGGCTAATACAAAGCATGTAACATTTTGAGCACACCAGCCCTTCATCAGACAGTATTCATCACAGCATGTTGCTCTTTTTATACACTTCCGGATCATATGCTCCATATGTTTGTTCATACATTATCTTACAACAAAAATAGAAAAATACACACATTAGTACATTACACAACTTACATATTTAAAACAAAAAAACATTACCCAAACAACTGATTAAGCATTAAAGTAAAGGACGAATATCAAACTCTTCATTTAAAACTCTTGGAGACAACGTATCTAGAGTGAAAATCCAAAAGACTTCACGTTGTAACATCAATTTATTAAGATCATTCCCCAACGTCGACACTTAATAACTTAAATTTCTATACAGTATATTCTATAGTGGGACAGAGGCTGCGTCCGAAACCGCCTACTACTTAGTAGGTACTGTATTTGAATTTAAACGCACTACTCGACCATTAGAACTGTACGTTCTATACAGTATGATTGTGAGCAGTATGAATGGAACTCGGACGTACTACATTCGCCATTTTGTCATGATTACGTGACCTACCCGCATGAGTTGCGTCGCTACACTCTCATTTATGAATTCTCTCACCGGGCATCATGGGATAACATGGAATGCACACTTCAGAATATCGCTGGAAGAAGGTCATCCGAGTACTTCTAGCATACTGTTATTCGAATTCTATGAATTCGGACATACTACTCAGCTTGCATACTGTGTTTAGCGTAATATATAGTATGGAAGTATGCGATTTCGGATGCAGCGAGAGTGTCATATAACTGAAAAATGCTGTGCAACCGGACTTCTAGGATCACAATGTCGAATAATGCATCAATGTTCAGAAATACGATTTTTTTAAAGGCTTACTCCTCTTGCCAAAGTAACTAACCACAAGGCCATCGCAACATATAGCATATAGATTACATTAGTAGCTGGAGCGCTCATCCTGTCTGAGGAGTTTAACCTACTCCCTTCGGGTCGAAGGTTTCAGATGTTTTTTAGTAGGACAAAACGTTACAGGAACAGCTTTGTCTCATCATCTAATGTCTCTCTGAATAAATTGTCATATTTTATAAGGTACTTTTGTATGTGTATATGTGGATATGTATGTGGGATTTAATTGTTTGTATCAAAAGCCAAACTTTGCTGCAGAAAGAATCTACCTACAGGTACCAATAAAGTCAACTGAACTGAACTTTGTACACTGTTGTACTCAGGTTCGAGTCCAGTGAACACCAGCTTCACAAAAGAGATGTAAAATCAAGGTCAAATTATATGGTTGCAGTGTATTTTTTCTCTCACAGTTGCATTTGAAAACACTATTGGTTGGGTTTTGGTCAGTGATTAGCTGGTCTAGGTCAGTGACTCCCTAAGTGGGGGTCGGGAACCCCCGGGCATCGCGGGACAATGACGAATCTAATTCATTTCATTAAACTATCAGAATTATCATATTTTATCTATAACCTACAGAAGAAAAACAATGTTAATAGTTACATTAAAAAAACAACATGCAAATAAAAATCCATCAGCCTTTCCATTTTTTTTTATGACCCATGGGGTGATTATGTTATATTTAAGACACAGCACATTGATTTTATGGCACCAGGTTAAAGTTTTTGACACATTTACAGCACATTAAAAATATATACAGGCTAAAACTGAACATGTAGGATGGTCTTCCAGTGGCGTTCTTCAAAATTAAACAATAAATAGACTTGGGCCTGTAGGTATGTGTGTGCCTGTGTGTAAGGTTTATATATTTATAACCACCTGAGAAGATACTGGGGGTCACAAGTCACTGGCATTGTAATTTTGGGGGTCGCGGGTTGAAGAGTTTGGGAACCCCTAGTCTAGGTGATCTGTACGACAAACCCTGCCTTGTCATAGACATCTACAAGAAGGATGTGTATCTGAAAAATAATACAAAACGTACTCTCAATAACATAATTCAGAATATGTAAATGTAGACAGTGTCCTCGAGTGGATTTGGCATCTGAAACAAGCAACGAAGTGTACAAGGAGCAACCGTTTTTTGCAGACTATTTTAATTTTGGCATGAGCCACCTATTTACAATGAAGCTGACAAACAAAGTCCTAATAGTCCACCATTGTTATTTTGAGATGCAGTACTTGTGCATGTCTAAAGATCCAACACATATTATACATAGTGACCTGTTTTTACAAAATCGATAGTAACAATATACTGTACTGCTATTAAACATTTGGATAATTTCCATTTTTCCAAAATTTTTCGAAAACACTAATATGTAAAGGACAAAATCATTTTTAAATATACATCACAGGAAACAAAATTTATGTAAGGGATCAACAAATTGGTGTGCGTTAAAGGATTTTAAATCATTTGGTAAAGAACCGATGCAAAGCAGAGGTAAAATCCTTTAATGCATGGCAAGCTATTGATTATACTCCTTATTCCATGGTCATTTGCCAAGTTCTAGACAAATTAAAACTAGTATTGCTCTTTGTACTGCAATATGTCACTGAATTTTCATCAGTAATGATGTTATATCTCCCTAATCCCTAATTTGGTAGACAGACAGAGAGGGAACGTACACAAGAGAGACATGTGTGCGCATGTAAATGACACAGGCATATCTAATAACTCCTAGAAGAGTTTCAACAGACCATGGAATTATTGAACATATAATTGTGTTAGTTACATCGCACCAGCCTAAAAATCCCTTTTTGATCAGCCTACAATACCTTATATTTTTGATCAATGCCACAATGTATCTATATAACCAGCAAAGGCAATGAGTTAAAAATATTATGAATGTATATTTGTTCATGTGTCTGTATGGTTATTCGTGGATGATAAATGTCTTTCAGTAGCAGAGAAAGGGAGACAAGCACTTCTGTTTGTGTCAGTAACAGCATAAGAGCCCTTAGAAATGTTCACAGTGTTTCATTGATGTTACCTTCCTTGCAGATCGATAGTGGGTCATTGGAAATGCCAAAGAAGATGACAGCGAGCTGCTGGACGATTTGTCTTTTTCTGCTGGGATCTGTCACTGAGGTGAAAGATTATTTGCCACATTTTTCTGAACATCTAAGAGATTTCTGGGTAACACTTTATAATATGATGGTACTAATATGCTTTACTAATGCACAGATAATTATGAGTTAATTAAATCATATATTAATAATTACTGCATCAACAAGTAATGATCGTTCTATAGGATTGATTATGTAAAGAATAAACTGTTAGTAGTTAAATAGGTCGTAATTCCCTAATAACATATAGAATGAACTAATGGCAAATGCATGTGTTAATTACCAAAGCAGGTCAAAGCCATGAATTTCAACTGCCAGTTGACTAGTTTAATTAATCACTAATGAATTGCAGGACTAACTAACTAACCCAGGGATGGGCAAGCTTGATCCTGGAGGGCCGGTGTCCCTGCAGACTTTTGCTCCAACACTAGTCAAACACACCTGAACACACTAATCATTGTCTTCAAGATCACTAGAAAGCTGCAGGCAGGTGTGTTTGATTAGGGTTGGAGCAAAAGTCTGCAGGGACACCGACCCTCCAGGATCAAGTTTGCCCGTCCCTGAACTAACCATAACCCCAATGACATATTGCTCAACACTTAGTTAACCTACCTGTGCATCAACAAGTAAAATCATACCACAATTGTGGTATTATGCATATATATAAACAAGGTCATATTTTGGTTTTGGGGGTCTCCAACAACAGGCTCATATGCATACAACGTCAATATGCATTTATTTTTACCTAATTATCCAAACGACTCCAATATGATTCGTTCAGTGATTTATTTGTTACCAAAAACCTCCCTAGCACGAAGCTAATCTGCGCTGATTGGTCTGATGACCCAGTCTGTTGCGATTGGTGGACTGCATTCAGAGCAAGACAGAGAACGGCCACCATGGCTTATCAACATTGTTGACGTAGCCAGAATGCAGAGTATATGTGTGAGTTCAATGCAGGAGTGCAATAAAGCAATGCAGTTAAACACCAGCATATTTCTCTATTCTTAACCACAAGTATAAACAGTGACACACATTCAGTATTAATCTGAACTATTTTAAAACTTAACCACTGCACGTGTGTAGGAACAGCTGACTGTGGTTATAGCAACGACAAACGGCAGAGGATCGCAAGCTCACAAACACATTTAAATCCATAAAGAAAGTTCCACGTATTGCATTTTCAACGTGGTTTAGACACGATATGTGAATATAAAGAGTTAACCCGATACACTACAAGCTGTGTGGAGCGGTTACAAGTAACAAAACACAATTAAATACATATTTTGCAAGTTAGAGAAAACAAGGAGGCAACCCATTTTATTTGCACTTACTTACACTTGTGAAATGGAGGAAGGAACTGGTCCATGAACTGTGTATTGATAAAGTTCCTGTCAAGCTCTGACAAAGTCCCATACATCAGTAGTCTTTTCTGATCCTTCCTTTAACAAATGGCCAACAAATCCGCCGTTGCAGGGTAGGTTATTGCATTAATCACCAGAACTTTCACTCCTCTTTAGTCATGATCACAGGATCCGGCACCTCATATTTGGTATTGTTTCATGTCTACGTTGATATGAACAGGTAAAAGATCCGGGTGAAGGATGAATCGTCTGAGTCAAATCTTTTATTTAACAAATTATTTTTTTAAACAAGTGCATTTTCAGATTTAACCCTCAGCTATATATTTTCATTCACTTAGAGCTGTGTTGCACATTCCATGGAAGGTCATTTTCAAAAAAACTATAATTGAAGCGCTTTAACTAAAGCAGACAACTGGAAGTTGAAGTACATATCTTTGACTATTGTGTTATAGAGCCCCTATTATGGGTTTTTGAGAATGACCTTCCATGTAGTGTGCTACACAATGTAGCAGACGCCGGTTAAATCACCGCTCTGCTTAGCTGGATATTACTGGAAGTGTGAAGGGAAAGTTAGTGCTATTTTCTCTACCCAAAGATGAAACTGTGAAGAGTCAGTGGTTGAGGTTTATTTTTCCAAAAATACCTCAGCATTATAGCCCAGCCTTAAGCTGTTCGAGTGCTTCTGGAATCTACACACTTACAACGGGGCATTCGTCGGCCGTTTGGTAAAGGATCAGAAAAGACTATTGATGTAAGGGACTATGTCAGAACATGGAGCAGTACATCGTGGATCAGTTGCAATATATGTATTTAATTGTGTTTTGTTATTTGTAACTGCTTGTACTGTATCAGGTTAACTCTTTATATTATTTATATTCTTTATATTCTTACATTGCGTCTGAAGCCACATTGAAAACGTGACACCTGCTGCTTTGTTTACGGATTTAAATGCATTTGAGCCTGGGATCCGCTGCCGTTTGTTGTTGCTATGGCCACCGTCAGCTGTTTTTACACACGTGCAGCGGTCAAGTTTCAAAATAGTTCAGCTTTTGCCGCTGTGTGGATTAATACTGAATGTGTGTCATGGTTAAGAATAGAGCAATATGCTGGTGTTTAACACACATACCTGCCAACATCTCTCCCTGAAAAACCGGGAAACCGGGGGGGGTTAGGTTCGGGGTGAGGTGTCTGAATAACACTCAGGGCCGGAGCAAGCTGAACTGGCGCTCTAGGCGAACGGCGATCACGCCGCCCTCAACCCAAAAGTGAAAAAGTGACCGGTTTGCGGTTGAAAGTGTGGACCGGGAGGGAGGGGGTGAGGAGGGGTTTGGGAACAAATGAATCGCTGAACGATTCATATGGGAGTCGCTGGGACAATTAGGTAAAAATAAATGCATGTTATAAGACCCTGAAAGATTTTTTTTGACCTTGCATGCATATTAGACTGTTGTTGGAGACGCTTAACACCAAAATATGACCCTTTTTAATGTATAATAGGGGCTCTTTAAATAACATAAATATACATAAATAGTTAATATAATATGTTATTAGGAAAATAATGCATTTAAGCACTCTAATAATCTATTGTACAATTAATACAGTAATGCAGGAATCATTAATAAATGGTTTAGTTCTTTACATTATGTGTGCATTAATTAAGCGTTTTAATGTATGTTTGTTATCACAGCTGGGTTGTAAAGTGTTCCCGATTTCTTTAACTTCAAAGCATACATGCAATTCTAACATATTTTGGTATCACTTTAGCATAAGTACCAATTCACACTATAAACTACTGTCTTATTACCTGCTTATTATTAAGATATCGTAATCTACATCCCTAATCCTACCCAATACCGAAACCCAACTACCTTACTATTAAAAAGCAGCAAATTAGAAGTTTATTATGCTAAAAGTCTAAAATAATGTGTGACCCATATTTATATACAGTAGTCAACCCTGAAATTAGCTTAACTCTGGTTACCTCGAATAAAGGCTAAACAGTGTCTCTATATCTCAATCTCACCAGCATCTTCTGAAGTCCCTTTTAGCCACTTGCTAAAACTTTAAAAGCTGCAGAACTTTTGCAAAGTGGTATAACTACTAATTTTATAGAGTGAATTAAAATGTGGTCTATTACAATATTGGGTAATGGTCTCATTAGGGGACATTATCTGTAACTTAAGACAGAGAGCTGCTTAAGTAAAACACAATAGAAGATTAGATTTGATGAGGAGGTATTAGATTAGCAAGTACTTAGCAACTTTTAAGTAAAGTTAGAATAGCTTAAGAGCATGATAATGAACATTATGAGGCTGTAAAATGTCAATGTATGTCTTTGTTTTGATGATTTTATTTGCATCAACAAACTTTGTTGTCTCATTTAGCTATCTGTCAGTCTTTTTTGTGATTACTAAAAGTAAAAAAAATCCCTCTAGATTACTTACTAAAATATTTTATTTTGTAGATTATAAATGTATACATTTCTTTAACCTGTGGTCAGTTTAACCTTATTGTTACTTAATTTCAAGCACTTAACTAAAACTCTTTAAAAAAAGCATTGACTTGTATGGGTGATGGACCTTGAAGGGCAAAAATTCTAACAAATGTCTGTGTTTTGGCCTATATATGGCTTGCAACATTTTATTACATAATTAGGTAATGTTTGATGTAAACGTAAATGTGTTTTTATTTAAATGTCTCATAATGATATATTATATGTAACTGAAGGAGCTGCTCTGGAAAAACACAGTACTTTTAAGTGACTATATGGGTGATTCTTCGACTAAAGATGTTTTATGCATATTGCAGATCCTTTTTAAATACTGTAGGATAAATTTTCTCAATCATAACACAAACATTATATATTAGGATTTATATTAGGGAGTCCTGATCAGGTTTTTTGCCCTTGAGTCTGAGTCCAAGTAATTTGAGTATCTACCGATACCAAAACCCAATCTGATACTTCTATAATACATAAAGGCTTAGTCGAGACCTGGAAGCTACGGATGAACTCCATATGCTGTAGTGAACGAAACATGGGGTACATCTTATAACAGGACAATTAATTTGTCAGAAATCTTCTTATAAAGGGCTGGCAGAGCTTTATCTGTGAAATAGTGGTAAGACGGCATTTAAAGAATTGAGATTCTACATTTGTTTTAAAGGTGTCTTATCAGATTTGTTGTGTTAAATGTAGCCTTTCCTTTCCACCTCTTGCAATGCCAAGTTTACATATCTCACAATGTTGGCAATAGCAAGGTTGTCATCATCAACTTTATAACTCCTCCAGACCGCAGACATACTCGCGCTTTCCGCTTCAAGCTGCTTCTGTGTTCTACTTTAACCAATAGCATCTCTGCAACAGTGATGTCATGCGTTGCAGTTTCTTAGTGAACATTATATACACTTCTGTGTCTCCTACAGTACATCTAATAAAATAAAACTTGATTAAAATTTGCCTGTGAAACTAGCCTGTTCTCAGACATTACTTTCTTTTGAAGCAATAGATCTGAACGTCTTTCTTCTGTTGAACGCAAAACAAGATCTTCTGAAGAATGTTGGAAATGAGCAGCCATTGACATTAGTAGTAGATAGAAGGAACTAAAGAAATCATATGGTAGTCAATGGACTTTAAAGTTCGAGATAAAGTCCATTCAGGAGATTATTATCTCATAATAAAGCCAGACAGGCTTATCTGTTGTATACAGTAAGGTCCCGTTTACACTAGTACGTTTTAGTTTTAAAACGGCGTTTTAAAATGAAAACAATCCGCGTCCACACTATCGTTTCACCCAGCGTTTCTGAATTACTCTCCGTCTACATTAAAACGGTGAAAACGCACATCACGTGACCAAACACACTCTCTGGTATGCACTGCAGCATGTTTTGAGCACACACCCATATGAGAGCTGTGCACGTCGGACTGTTCATCAAGGATCTACCGCTAAATCTAATCTCACTATATTTGTTAAACGTGATATTTAATTCATCTTGTTGTCTATATCTAACTACACATTCCCCGACTTTGGTCTTTTGAATCTATCACTTGTTCTCAGGTAACGTGTTTTGGCTGAGCGCAAAGATAAGTTAGGTTAATATCTTAATTAATATAACCGCGGACACCGTTTCTGCACATCTGACTGATTGTTTGCCTTTATTTTCTCTATTGTACTGTATAAACTTATTGTGCGTTATACTTTTATAATGGTCATTATTAATTATTAAAACTGATATTCAATGAAAGAGAGGGTATGTTTCGTATTTTCAATGAAAATGAAAGGAGGCAGTAATGTTATAGGCTCCGTTTTGTTATAAATATGCATGAAGATGATGGTCATATTATGCAGCTACACGACACCTCAACATTTTTGATGTCTGTTAAGTTGCTAATATCAAAATGAAAAGAGGCAGTTCCTCACATCATGTTTTCATTTTATTGTTAAGATAGTGAAACAGCATAGCCAGGGTGATATGAATGACTTTATAAAGTACACACTCGGGAGTTTGTTTCCCATATCAAACTTGCGAAGTCTGAACTTACAAGTAGAGGATGCAGAACTGAACTGTGTGAAGGCTACTTAATATTGACGAAAAGCCTCAATCAGATGCAAATGTCTGCAGCCACACCTCAGTTTTCAGATGTCTCTTATTCTACCATCCACACTGACATGGAGCAGCAGCCGTTTTAGAATGAAAACGGCCTCCAGCGTTTCCAAAACGCTCCATTTCGGGGCTCTAAAACTCTGACGTAGTGTGGATAGATGGCGTAACCGTAGCAACCGCCCTGGGGTGCGTTTCCCAAACAACGATGTAACTCGCGGTTGAACTATCATAGTGCGATGCATCGTTTGGCAAAAGAACTATGTATTGACGAGTGTTTCCCAAAACCCGTAGTTTCTCTGTCGCAGATCCATCGCTTGAACTAGGTTAGTTATGACGCAAAACGCCCATAATGATGCTCTAAACGGGGTGGAGTAACTTCTTCAGAGAACAGCCCCATCATTTCTTTGTGCAAATTATATTGTTTTACACAAACACGCATTTAAAATAAAATCCAATATTAGTTTTGGTAAAAACATGCACTCGTTTTCCATATTAATTAAAATATATGTAAATGGAACATATAGGGCCTGTGTTTGCTTTACTAATATTATTGAGAAGTTGAACATTACATATTCTATTCTAAAACATAAAATCACTTACAAAAGCTAACACTATTCTAATATCATATATAAATCATATAAATAAAGAAATAAATACTGAGGCGATTTATTATAAATATATTTACTTTAATAATAATATTAATGATGATGATGATGATTATTATTATTATTATTATCATTATTATTATTTAGGATATTGTTTATTTATTAAAAAATAAAATACAATTTCACATGCAAACCACAGCAGAAAGTTCTAACCAACAGACCCATGTCATATACAGCAGAGAAACTTAATTAATAACCCGCTATAAAATAAAAGAATTAACGTATGCTATTTTTTTTATTTTCACAAGCTTTGGAGACGTACTGTAACATAATTTCCGCTTTTAAATATACCTATAGCTTTCGCCATGAGGCTGTGTTTAAAATGATATCAATGTTTTCAAAGTGCACTGCTAAGGGAGCACAATTGTAAACATGAAGATCGCTAAAACTGAACTGTAAAAATACTTTGAAAGCAAATTACACCTAAGAGAGATTAACTTAATGCTTTTTTATTTTTAATAATTCGAGCTTTGAATGTTAGAATGTTCTAAATGAATAGGGCATAGGGGGGATAAGTGGGAATAGAACACAGCCAGGAACTATGCTTCTAACTACAGCTCCAGAGGTGTCGTTTCAAGAGCTCAAGTTTGCGACGCAGTTTGCGAATGTTCGTTGGAACGATGGATTTGGGAAACAGCAAATCAAAGAACTATGTTTGTAACGACGGAACTTGCGACCTTAGTTGGCTAACGATGGTTTTGGGAAACGCACCCCTGTTTATTATATGGCTACTTGCACACAAATCATAAAAAGTATATACAAAAGGTGTATGCCTTTTCAAATCATGTCCAATCAACTGAATTTACCACAGGTGAACTCCAATTAAGCTGCTGAGAATGTCTCAAGAATGATCAGTGGAAACAGAATGTACCTGAGCTCAATTTAGAGCTTCACGGCAATGAATACTAATGTACATGTGATTTTTCAGCTTTTTTATTTTTAATAAATTTGCAACAATTTAAAAAAAACAACTTTTTTTACATTGTCATTATGGGTATTGTGTGTAGAATTTTAAGGAAATAAACTAATTTAATTTAATATATTTTTGCAATAAGGCTGTAACATAAAACAATGTAGAAAAAGTGAAGAGCTATGAATACTTTCCAGATGCACTGTACCTTGGAATGCCACGACTGACCAATCAGAAAGAAGTATTCCAGACACCCATGCAAATTAGATTATTTAACATATCTTGTTTGTGTTCAACACAAGAAAGAAACTCAAACAAGTGAAAATGATGACAGAATATTCATTTTTTTGGTGAACTGTGCCTTTAACCGTCTCTCCTTTTTTAGTTCATTGTTCTAGCCAGTCCTGAGGTGAATGAAAGCCAGCAACAACATCCTCAAAATCTGTACCATGACATCGGTGTTACAAGAAACAAGATTGTAACTGCTCAGTTCGAGTGCTATCAGAAGATCATGAAGGACAACAGTCAAGACAGAAGAGGTAGACACTACACATTAGTACAAGATAAATATCAAGATATACTCCTATATCCTGCATATATTCTTAAAAGTAAAATGCTTCACTTTACAAACATTCATTCTGCAATTAGATTTAGGGAGAAATTACACAAAGACACTTTAGTCCAGGATAATATACACTCACCGGCCACTTTATTAGGTACAACTGCTCGTTAACGCACATTTCTAATCAGCCAATCACATTGCAGCAACTCAATGCATTTAGGCATGTAGACATGGTCAAGACGATCTGCTGCAGTTCAAACCGAGCATCAGAATGAGAAAGAAAGATTTCGAATGTGGCATGGTTGTTGGTGCCAGACAGGCTGATCTGAGTATTTCAGAAACTACTGATCTACTGGGATTTTCACACACAACCATCTCTAGGGTTTACAGAGAATGGCCCGAAAAAGAGAAACTATCCAGTGAGCGGCAGTTTTGTGGACGAAAGAATATTGGAAAAAGTTTCCTGGTCTGATGAGTCTCGATTTCTGCTGTGACATTCGGATGGTAGGGTCAGAATTTGGCATCAACAACATGAAAGCATGGATCTATCCTGCCTTCTATCAACGGTTCAGGCTGCTGGTGGTGGTGTAATGGTGTGGGGGATATTTTCTTGGCACATTTTGGGTCCATTAGTACCAACCGAGCATTGTGTCAACGCCACAGCCTACCCTGAGTATTGTTTCTGACCATGTCCATCCCTTATGACCACAGTGTACCCATCTTCTGATGGCTACTTCCAACAGGATATTGTGCCATGTCATTAAGTGCGAATTGTCTCAGACTGGTTTCTTGAACATGACAATTTCACTATACTCAAATGGCCTCCACAGTCACCAGCACTTAATCCAATAGAGCACCTTTGGGATGTGGTGGAACGGGAGATTCGCATCATGGATGTGCAGCCGACAAATCTGCAGTAACTGCGTGATGCTGTCATGTCAATATGGACCAAAATCTCTGAGGAATATGTCCAGTACCTTGTTGAAGCTATGCCATGAAGTATTAAGGCAGTTCTGAATGCAAAAGAGGGTCCAATCCAGTACTAGTAACATGTACCTATTAAAGTGGCCGGTGAGTGTATAACAATTTTTATAATTCAATGTGATTTTTTAATAAGCCCAACAACAAAAAAGTGTATACTACTGCAAACGGAGACATATTAGTTTTTGTCATTCTGTCTAATTAGCACAGAAAGAACACAAAGCCTCAGGTGACTCATATTGTTAGGAAGAGTGTATTCAGCAGGACAGCTGTGAGAAATCACCTCAGTTCCAAAGCCTAGTGTGCTTCCTACTTGGCATCCTAAATGAAACACAATGACTGATTTAGAACTCTATCCATAGTCTGCAGCACATAAATAGCACATGTGGGATTAGGCTTTTGGAACAGTTTAAACTAAGAATAGTGATGATGAAAATAACAGGATGTTTCTGAGTCTCCATCAAAACCAATACATGTTTTGGGTTATTTCCATGTTTAACAGGCCCGGTGTGCAACAGGACATGGGATGGATGGTTGTGTTGGGACGACACGGAGGCAGGCATCACCTCTGAGCAACACTGTCCTGACTATTTCCAGGATTTTGACCCTACAGGTTAATATTAGGTTGCTTTCACCTGTATAAGGTTCAGTCTGAGGGCTTTCTGCTCAGCCTAATACACTTATTCCATCGTACATGTTCTCATTTTTTTCCACTCTATTACCCTCCACTGTCAAATCATGCAGAAATCAGAGGCAAAAAGGCTATTAAAATTTTTATAAGACACACTTTCTGCTCTGAAGAATGATAAGTGGAAGATTTTATATTCAATATTAAAGACATTTTTCAGGTACCGCTGATTTAGCAGTAGAGTTATGATTTTAATCATTTATAAAGTGAAATTTAAAAAGTGCTTAGAAAAATGGTGATAAAATATTATTAGCACACATAATGCTCTACTTTTTAGATGGCAAGTGTAGTTTAATTATTTATTTATATTATTTATAAAGGGTTGTTTAAATATTTTATGTTAATAATAATATAAAGCCTGACACAAAAATAGAAAATGAATTTGCATGGATGGATGGATGGTATATATTTGGATAGATGGATGGATGATATATGTTTGGATGGGTGGATGATACAGTATATGTTTGGATGCATGGGTGGTTGGATGATATATGTTTGAATGGATGGACGGATGATATACGGATGGATGGATGGATGGATGGATGGATGGATGGATGGATGGATGGATGGATGGATGGATGGATGGATGGATGGATGGATGGATGGATGGATGGATGGATGGATGGATGGATGGATGGATGGATGGATGGATGGATGGATGGATGGATGGATGGATGGATGGATGGATGGATGGATGGATGGATGGATGGATGGATGGATGGATGGATGGACGATATGTTTGGATGGATGGACGGACGGATGGACGTATGGATGGATGATATATAATTGGGTGGACGGATGGACAGACGGATGGATGGATGGATAGATGATATACATTTAAATGGATGGATGGATGATGTTTGGAAGGATGGACAGATGAATGGATATTTATGGATGGAAGGATGTTATATGCATGGAAGGATGGCTATATGGATGGATGGACGGACGGATGGACGTATGGATGGATGATATATAATTGGGTGGACGGATGGACAGACGGATGGATGGATAGATGATATACATTTAAATGGATGGATGGATGATGTTTGGAAGGATGGACAGATGAATGGATATTTATGGATGGAAGGATGTTATATGCATGGAAGGATGGCTATATGGATGAATGATATACATTTCGATGGATGGATGGATGGACGGATGATATATCCATTGATAAATGAATATGTATGCATGGAAGAATAAATGTTATATGGATGGATGGAAGGATGGATAGATGGACGGACAGATGGATAAATGACATACATTTAGATGGATAGATGGATGATTTGTTTAAATGACTGGATGGATGGACAGATAGACGGAGTGACGGACATATCCATGGATAAATGAATATATATATGGATGGAAGGATGAATGTTATATGGATGGATGGACGAACGGACGGATGATATACATTTTGGATAGATGGATGATTTGTAAAATGAATGGATGGATGGATGGATGGATGGACGGACGGACATATCCATGGATAAATGTATAAGTATGGATGGAAGGATGAATGATATATGGATGGATGGGTGGGTGGATAGATGGATGGATTGATGGATGGATGGATAGATGATATACATTTAGATGGATAAATTTTTAAATATTATATTTGTTTAAACAGATGGATGGATGACAATTGGATGAATGGATGGATATTTATGAATGGAAGGATGAATGTTATATGGATGGAAGGATGGATTGATGATATGCATTTGGATGGATGGATGGATGATATATCCATGGATAAATTAATATGTATGAATGGAAGGATGAATGTTATATGGAAGGGTCGATGATATAAATTTAGATGGATAGATAGATAGATGATTTGTTTAAACAAATGGATGGATGGATGGATGATATATATTTGGATGGATGGTTGGATTGATGGATAATATTTATTTGGATGGGTGGATAATATACAGGGAGTGCAGAATTATTAGGCAAGTTGTATTTTTGAGGATTCATTTTATTATTGAACAACAACCATGTTCTCAATGAACCCAAAAAACTCATTAATATCAAAGCTGAATATTTTTGGAAGTAGTTTTTTGTTTGTTTTTAGTTTTAGGTATTTTAGGAGGATATCTGTGTTTGCAGGTGACTATTACTGTGCATAATTATTAGGCAACTTAACAAAAAACAAATATATACCCATTTCAATTATTTATTTTCACCAGTGAAACCAATATAACATCTCAACATTCACAAATATACATTTCTGACATTCAAAAACAAAACAAAAACAAATCAGTGACCAATATAGCCACCTTTCTTTGCAAGGACACTCAAAAGCCTGCCATACATGGTGAACAGATCAAAACACTGACAGAATCCATCAACATTGCGTGCAGCAGCAACCACAGCCTCCCAGACACTGTTCAGAGAGGTGTACCGTTTTCCCTCCTTGTAAATCTCACATTTGATGATGGACCACAGGTTCTCTATGGGGTTCAGCTCAGGTGAACAAGGAAGCCATGTCATTAGTTTTTCTTCTTTTAGACCCTTTCTTGCCAGCCAAGCTGTGGAGTACTTGGACGCATGTGATGGAGCATTGTCCTGCATGAAAATCATGTTTTTCTTGAAGGATGCAGACTTCTTCCTGTACCACTGCTTGAAGGTGTCTTCCAGAAACTGCCAGTGGGACTGGGAGTTGAGCTTGACTCCATCCTCAACCCGAAAAGGCCCTACAAGCTCATCTTTGATGATACCAGCCCAAACCAGTACTCCACCTCCACCTTGCTGGCGTCTGAGTCGGACTGGAGCTCTCTGCCCTTTACCGATCCAGCCACGGGCCCATCAAGACTCACTCTCATTTCATCAGTCCATAAAACCTTAGAAAAATCAGTCTTGAGATATTTCTTGGCCCAGTCTTGACGTTTCAGCTTGTGTGTCTTGTTCAGTGGGGGTCGTTTTTCAGCCTTTCTTACCTTGGCCAGGTCTCTGTACTCTAGGAGTATTGCACACCGTATGCTTTTGGGCACTCCAGTGATGTTGCAGCTCTGAAATATGGCAAAACTGGTGGCAAGTGGCATATTGACATCTTGGCAGCTGCATGCTTGACTTTTCTCAGTTCATGGGCAGTTTATTTTGCACCTTGGTTTTTCCAGATGCTTCTTGCGACCCTGTTGACTATTTTGAATGAAACGCTTGATTGTTCGATGATCACGCTTCAGAAGCTTGGCAATTTTAAGAGTGCTGCATCCCTCTGCAAGATATCTCACTATTTTTGACTTTTCAGAGCCTGTCAAGTCCTTCTTTTGACCCATTTTGCCAAAGGAAAGGAAGTTGCCAAATAATTATGCACACCTGATATAGGGTGTTGATGTCATTAGACCACACCCCTTCTCATTACAGAGATGCACATCACCTAATATGCTTAATTGGTAGTAGGCTTTCGAGCCTATACAGCTTGGAGTAAGACAACATGCATAAAGAGGATGATGTGGTCAAAATACTAATTTGCCTAATAATTCTGCACTGCCTGTATATGTGGGTGGATGGATGGATGAATGATCAAATGGATCAAATATATAAAATAAAAGGATTATGGCATATCTAAAGAGAAGCAAATGTAAGACATGGTGAAAGCCTTATCCAAGTAATATTTTGTTCTACTTCTGTTTCTGTGCAGAAATGGTCACCAAAATATGTACAGAAAGTGGGCAGTGGTTCTTGCATCCTGAAAGTAACCGCACATGGACAAACTTCACCAGATGTAATCTGCACACTACTGAAGGACGAAGGGTATGAGCGTGAACACTACAAACACTTGAGATGAATATAAACACTCATCTGAATGGGCTTGCAGAATAAACACTTCATGACTCTATTGTTTGTTTGATTGCAGACCGCAATGAATTTGTTCTACTTGGCGTTAATAGGTCATGGGCTCTCTTTAACGTCACTGTTCATCTCACTCGGCATATTCTTCCATTTCAAGTAAGTGAATTTCATCAAGTGAATTTATTCCAATCTTGTCCATGTTTTAATGTGTTATCGCAGTTATTAAGTGTTATTTTTGCTCTTTTGTGCCTGTAGGAGCTTGAGCTGCCAGAGAATTACCCTGCACAAAAACCTATTCTTTTCCTTTGTGTTAAACTCCATTATCACTATCATTTGGTTAACAGCAGTGGCAAACAATCAAGAATTGGTTCAGCAAAACCCAGTAAGTGAATTGACAGTAATTTAACAATATCTAACAATAGAATATGTATATATATTGTCATTTTTACTTACCATCATGCTATCACAGACCTATGGAAGCATCTAAGGAAGCATTTATGAAAGTTTCTACAGAATGAAATTAATAATAATAATGATATATGATATATATTTTTTTATGTTACATAGATATTTTCATCTCACAATATAGATTTTGATTTTTTTTGCTCATAATCTTGCATTTCTTTCCACACAAACCTGTATGCTTTTATTTGTTCCCAGCTGACTTGCACTGTACTGTATTCATTTTATACCACCTTTCTTCATACAATGCAATGTAATGGGCTAAAGAGCAAAACGGTGAGTTAACACTAATTATGCTTAAAAAAACCTATTCTGATTCTCTTCAGATGAGCTGCAAAATATCTCAGTTCATCAACCTGTACATCTTTGGTTGCAACTACTTCTGGATGCTTTGTGAAGGGATTTACTTGCACACACTCATTGTTGTGGCAGTGTTTGCTGAAAAACAACATTTAATGTGGTATTACCTTCTTGGATGGGGTGAGTATTTTATTTATATGGTATTCACATCATTAGTGGCATAAACTAAACCTAACTTTGATTTTTTTTTTTAACAACAGGTTTCCCACTTATTCCTGCAACAATACATGCTGTAGCCAGAAGTTATTACTACAATGATAAGTGAGTGTACTTGTACTGTCGCTTTATGGAAACACACTTCAAGCTACAACTTAATCTTAAAATAGATCAGTGTTTAAAAATATGTCAACTTTTCATAACATCCATATTTTGAGAGCTTTTTTATTTTATTTGCTTGTTTTTTTAACAGGGATAATACACTTGACATTGTTATACAAAGACAACCGATGTTGCGTACATAGGGTATATAGCAAAAAGCTAATTTGCAGCCCTCGTCCCTAGTTAGGCTTTACATTCATTTTCTTTTCGGCTTAGTCCTTTTATTAATCCAGGGTCACCACAGCGCAATGAACTGACAACTTATTCAGCATATGTTTTACGCAGCGAATGCCCTTCCAGCTGCAACCCATCTCTGGGAAACATCCATACACCCTCATTCAAACTCACACACTACGGACAATTTTAGCCTACCTAATTCACCTGTACCGCATGTCTTTGGACTGTGGGGGAAACCGGAGCACCCGGAGGAAACCGGGGGAGAACATGCAAACTCCACACAGAAACGCCAACTGAACCAGCTGGGACTCGAACCAGTGACCTTCTTGCTGTGAGGCGACAACACTACCTACTGCGCCACCGAGTCCCCTAGGCTTTACATTACAAAATAAAAAATAAATAAACAAGAAAAAAAACACAATACAACAAACATGTACAGTATATACAGACCCACAAACATAAAATGTTAGTCAATCTGCATACTAAAGAGAAATGTAAACCTGATTAACCTGAAAGAATAATAATAATGTTCACACTGCTGTAAAGATTTCAACCATTCTTTCAGCTTTACAGAAAAAAACTGGGAGTTCTGATTGTAATTTCAAATCAACAGGCATGGCATTCCATAAATGTGAACCTTTCACTGAAAAGGATGACTGACCCATAGTGGTTCTGCATCTGTGGATTCTACAATTCCCACTTACCGCCCCTCTAGTCTTTGCCCCATCACTGCTGAATTTATGTATCAACTCACAGACTACTTTAGGGGCAAGACCATGTATACATTTAAACATGGTTTTTAAAAATGAAAACTTTTAAAAAACATCAAAACTTAACAAGTTATATATTTTAGAATTTTGACAATGGTGCCATTTTTTTGGGTTCTGACCAATTACTTTTAAAGTTTGTTTGTAAAGTGACATTACAGGCTTAACAGCTGACTGAGAAGCTTGACCCCAGATTAATGCACAATAAGACATACAGTTAAAGTCAGAATTATTAGCCCCCCTTTGATTTATTTTTCTTTTTTTAATATTTCCCAAATGATGCTGAACAGAGCAAGGGAATTATGTATGATAATGTATGATCAGTATGTCTGATAATATTTTTTCATCTGGAGAAAGTCTTATTTGTTTTATTTCGGCTAGAATAAAAGCAGTTTTTAATTTTTTTAAACACCATTTTAAGGTCAAAATTATTAGCCCTTTTAAGCTATATTTTTTTCCGATAGTCTACAGAACAAACCATCGTTATACAATAACTTGCCCAATTACCCTAACCTGCCTAGTTAACCTAATTAACCTAGTTAATGTCACTTTAAGCTGTATAGAAGTGTCTTGAAAAATATCTAGTCAAATATTATTTACTGTCATCATGGCAAAGATAAAATTAATCAGTTATTAGAGATGAGTTAATAAAACTATTATGTTTAGAAAAAATCTTCTCTCCTTTAAACAGAAATTGGGGGAAAAAATAAACAAGGGGGCTAATAATTCAGGGGGGCTAATAATTCTGACTTCAACTGTACGTGATAATATCATAGCATGCACAAACTTTTGCATATTGGATACCGATTTAATACAGCATTTTATTCATGAAAGCTTGATTAAAAAAGTCTGGCTGTCAACAATACTTTATCCTAAATACAATTCACAGCCATACCACCCGGCAGCCCAAGAACGGTTACTCACTGAAGCTAAGCAGGGCTGAGATCACATGGGAAAACTAGGATGCTGTTGAAAGTGGTGTTAGTCAGGCCAGCAGGGGGTGCTTAACCTGCGGTCTTTGTGAGTCCTAATGCCCCAGTATAGTGAAGGCGACACTATACTGTCAGCGAGAAAAAAATGTTAAATCGAGGTCCTGACACTCTGTGGTAATTAAAAATCCCATGGCACTTCTCGTAACTTCGATATCCTGGCCAAAATCCCTCCATCAGCCCTTACCCATCATGGCCTCCCAATCATCCCCATCCACCGAACTGGCTCTATCACTCTCTCTCCACTCCACCTATAGCTGGAGTGTGGTGAGCGCACTGGCGCCGTCGTCCTGTGGCTGCCGTCGCATTATCCAAGTGGATGCTGCACACAGGTGGCGTGTGGAGAGACCCCCACTCATGATTGTGAAGCGCTTTGGGTGCATGGCCATACACAATGCGCTATAGAAATACACATTACATTACAATCCTAAATCCCCTCTATAAAAGCCTTTGATTCTACTACATCAACTAAACTAATTTTAAACCTGGCATTATCCAATTTCTATTCTGGATTTAAATGCAAATCAGTTCTTATTTAATACGATTTGCATATTCATTTGAATATTCACTTGCATATTCCAAGAAAAAGCTTGTAATACAAAAAAGGTTTCCCATTCAAGATGTAATCAGTCAACTGGTGAATTATAATCAGAGTAATTACAACCCGGCGCTTCTGTAGGCCAGGGATTTTCAAACTTTTAGGACACACGCCCCCCCAAGTTTGTCCAATTTCACTCGCGGCCCCCAAACATCATTCACATATTACTTGCTGCGTTTAAAGTGTGTAGCATTAATTACATTGAAACATACATATATAGCTTACCTGATTCAGTGTGATGGCGGAGCCTTTTTCTGTGAGGACAACGTGTTAATCCATGGTTTGATTACTGACGCGACTAACTGTAAATCATCTTCCACTGTCAATAAGCGTGAGCCATAGCCTGCTTGCTTTTGATGTACAAACAAACAGAAAATGCTGTGTGAAATGAACAGAAATGACAGTGTGGTTGAGTCCAACATTGAGTATGTTTACATGGGCAACAATACTTTAATATGATTTTAATACAATTAAGGCAATACTCTGATTAAGAGACTACCATGTACACAGCGATTTTTGATTACCTTAATCCGACTAAAGTCATAACTTAACTAAACAGAAATGGAATTAAGACGTGGAGTATGCATACTGTATATTAGTGGCAATATTGAAGTAAACACCGCGATCACACTATTACCGTCATGTAGAACTCTTCGCTGCATTCAGATACTATTGGCATTTTGCGACAAGATGCACACACTGTCAGTAAAGGACCGCGCACATACACACAAACACACACACACACACATCACAAAAAGTGTTGCCAGATTGGGCGGTTTAAATTCGATTGTGCAGGTAAAAAAATTACGTAGGCGCGTAGTGAAAATTTAGCTTTTGGGCTGGAATCAGTCTGCTACATCTGGCAACACTCAAATTCCATTAAAACATCTTCCACCAGTCCTTACTAAATATTCGCGTCTAATACCCCAGTTTGTCATGGGGAACAGCCTTGCCAAATATTTCCAATGAAAAGTAGCTAAAGCCTGCCCGAAAAGTAGCTAAATGTTCCCTGATGATGTCACACACTAATTTGCATATCAGTGACGACATCACGTTGTATCTGACAAGCCTAAGCCCATCAGGTCTCTACTCTCTGAGGCGCCGTGTATTGTATTATATTAAAACATTACATCCAGATGCGCAATAAATAGGTTCTTATTAACATATTACTTCGCGTGATGATGTCATTGCATAATCACAACTCAAAACTGCATCTTTATGTAGTATCCAAAATAATTCATGTTTTCTCAGATTGACTGGCCATCTCAGCAAAAACAGTATTTGAAATATGTCCATTTAGATTTGTATGAAAAATGTAGTTGAATTTTTGTAAAATACAAACACTTTTGATAAGAATTTTTTCTTTTTAAATATAACACTGATAATGAAGTTACATTCTTTTAAACAATCACAGCGTGTGTACTTACTCTTTTTAACTTATTTTATTAATTAACACATTTGTGAAAGTGACAACAATTATAGCACTATTGGAATGTATTGCTACCTAAATTACCAACAATTATACATGTTAACAAATATCAGTAAATTAACAGTTATGAAAAACAATCTGAGCTAGCAATTTACTCTACTGAGTGAAGTCTGCAGCCACTGCTCTTTTAATTCACTTTTTAAAAATTGCTAAAAGTAGCCAAATTAATGTTAAAAATTGCTAAATTTGTTGCTAGGTGCTTTTTGAAAAAAAAGTTGCTAGGGTAGTATGAGAAGTTGCTAAATCTAGCAACAAAATTGCTAAATTGGCAACACTGATGAGGAAATGTTCATGAGTGAAACTGCCGAACTGCAGTTAAAGTCGAAAAATTAAAGATGAAACACCCGAAATTCCATGAGACTGCAGGAAACGTGGATAGCCTGGTGACGCAATATTCGAAAAGCACATCACGTAACACCTTAATTATATTATTGTCTTATTCAGATGAAGGCAAGTAACTATTACTGATGTCCATGTTAAGGTAGTCTGTATGTCTTCATGTTGTATGTCTTCAAAGAAAGTGAAAGATCCAGAGGGGCATCCTGCTGATTTGATTCAGAAGGGTACTTTTTTTGTCAGACAGCTCACCGGTTTGACTTTCATTCACCGTTTTTCATTTTAAAAAGCACCCGGTCTATTTTATTTGCATATAT